>JAGMUV010000058.1:0-112490 GCA_020744425.1 Dactylonectria macrodidyma | reverse complement strand
GTGCCGGCCACGTTCATGTTCGTGCCTGGCATGCCGGTGGTAGTGACCAAGAATATAAACCCAGGCCTCAAGCTCGTAAACGGGGCCAAGTACAAAGCACTGGAAGTTATACCAGACGCCAAGAGATTCCCAGGGTATCAACTCGCCCCGAACATTATCCTCCACTTTGGACCACCTGCCGGCCTTATCCTGTTATCCGAGTCAACCAAGAAGTTCAAGTTTGATGACCTGCCACCAGGCACGGTCCTGCTTACTCCAACAAGTGCCCAAATACCCATCGAGAAGAAGAAGAGGGCCAAGAAGCGGCCTTGGCAGAGGCACGAAGTGAGCCGCCGAGGACTTCCCTGCACTGCAGCGTTCGCATGCACCGATTACAAAATCCAAGGCGAAACCCTCCTCGAGATTGCGCTGGAGCTGCGAGGAACCGGAACAAAGCTGAATACGACAACTGGACAACTGGAGCCGGGAAAGTGCGATCCGTACAGCCTGTATGTGCAGCTATCGCGGTGCAAATCGCTGGATGGTATTATGTTGCTGTCAAAGGCACGGGTGCAGGACATAGTCGGGAATAAAATACCACAGGAAATGTTTGATGGCGAGGCTAGGCTGGAACAATTGTGCGGGAGAACAGTAAACGAGGCCCGGTTATCATTATTGCACCCATCCGCACAATGCGCAATAATATAGTTTATAATTTAGATAGCAAATCCAAGGAACAGTTAGGTATGTATTGATAGATGAATGTTTTGTTCCGATTCCATTGCCCTCGTCGTTCTGGCACTTTTACGCAGGGGACGATGGGACGATGATGACCCCCGCCCGGAACGTCCGGTTCGCGGTTCCATGCCGATGATGACGTCTGAAGCGGGGTTCGCAGCACAGACATCCACCAAAGACCAAAATCTCCGCCAAGTGGCTATCAGGTATTCCAAAAGGTATAAAGGAGATCAATAATGAGGTTTCGAGAACAATCAATCCCCTGTTTTCTATATATATATAGTATAACTTTATATTAAGAACCCCATCTAATATAATAGATTTCACCTAACTCAAGTAGAAGCAGGAATGTCACAAAATGCAAACGACAAGAGCAACGACATTATTATAAATTAAAAGCTCACGTGAATCCCACATGAAGACTTTTTTACACTTGATCTCGGGGGGGGCCGGGGGGAGTGAATTCGAAGTTCATTCACATGTGCCAAATGAGAGTGGGAGGATTAGGACCATTAGAGGGAGCAAATGAGAGTGGGAGGATTAGGACCATTAGAGGGAGCAAATGAGAGTGGGAGAATTAGGACCATAGGACCGTTAGAGGGAGGCAATGAGAGTGGGAGGATTAGGACCATCAGAGGGACCCGGATGTGGTAAAATACTTCGAACACCCGTTAAGTTGCCAAGGCAAGAGACTTAACGGCTGAATATCCAGCCCGAAGGGTAAATACCGTATACCTGCTATTAAACTCTCCTGGGGGAACCCCCTAGAAGCCCCCTTTCGACTGCGGCGGTAACCAGCTGTTAAACCACTTCAAACCTGTAGTCAGGGAGTTGACTGATAGACATAGGGGTCCCTCTACCACTTCCTGACAGGCCCAATCAACTATGTACTGTATATCGAATTTACTCTTTCCCTGTAGCTTATAGGAAAACGCCATTTAGTCAATGTAGCGTGGTGGATACGGCGGATCGGTCAGCTGTTGAGCCTGACGGCGTTGTTGGTCAGCAAGGCGCATCTTCATCCCTGCCTTATAGTTAGCCACAAACCCAGTACGTAGGAAACGCAGGCGTATAAACCTTCCGTGGGCGTGTGGTTATAGAGGCTCTGACGGTCGAAAGGCGCCTCAAGGAGTAGGCCTTGCAGCGAGGTAACTCGTGAGACGGCAACATAACTAATACCGGCCAGGAAGTCGCGTGTAGCGAGGTCAGTAACTATCTGATCCTTCGTTAGGCTCTGGCATTTGTGAACAGTGATAGCAAATGCCACGATCAAGGGAAACTGCGTGCGAGCGCAGGTCTCGTTGCCCACTAGGAAATCACGCGTGACTGGAAGGATGGGTACGATTTTCCTGCCCTCGTTCGTTGTTAGATACGGCGGCCCGTCGTAGCTATCAAAGTCCACCATGATAACGGCCGGGGGGTCTTCCCATGGGTTGGCGCCTTCATTCCAGGCGACATCATATATCGTACCCTGGGCGCCATTAACCAGGCCAGCTGGTTGCCACAAATTAGTTGTGAGCATTACCCTGGCGCCTCTAGCAACAGCAAACTTGTTGGATAGATTGCCAGCGTTGTCGCTTGCCGCCTGCCCCGCGCCTTTGCCCTGGTTCTTTGCCTCCACCTGTATTGCCGGGGCGTTAAGGTGCACCATATGCTCGTAATTGTATTCGTTAACGCGGGCCTTTGTAGAATACACCCGCATAGCGGCCTTGAATCTGTCAACCTCGCTCTGCGTTAGCTTGGCCTGCACCCGACTGCTAAGGAGGTCCCAGGAGGGTATAGATAACTTGACTTCACGCAGTTCTTGCAAGGCCTGACGGAACCGGGCTTGATCATCACCAGTCTGGCGCTGTACCGTGGTCAGGAAGACGGTGCGGTCAAACAACCGGTAGGCCACCTGTCCTCTCCTTTCCAACGAAGACAGGCCAGTGCTGGCGGTTGAATACAGCGGCTTTTGTCGGACGGGTGGTAACTGGAAGAAATCGCCCACCAGCAAGACGCTCACGCCACCAAAGAACTCGAGGCTACGCTGTGGAAAGGCCTGCCGCAGGCGGGAATCGATCCGCGCTAGCTGCTCAAGCCCTAGCATGCTCTTTTCATCGATAACGAGGTATTTGACGTGTCGTAGGCGGGACTGAAGGGCGGCCGCGTCGGCTGGGGGAAGGTCGGTAAAAGTACCACCTACTGGGAGGCGTAGCAACGAATGAATGGTGCTGCCTTGTATCTGGTTACTCGCAACGCCTGTTGGCGCTACGCGGCAAATAGGGCTAGGATTTGGTAGGGCAGCCGCCTGGAGATGGGAGGAAAGCACCTTGATAAGGAAGGACTTGCCTGTACCACCACCGCCGTCAACGTGGAGAAGGATTTGAGTAAGACTTTGCGCCTGGAAGTGGCCCATGAAGGTATCGTACACGAGCCGTTGTTGTGGGTTCAGCTGATCACGCCAGTGAGGGCCAAGGACCTCCACATCGTTGGCTATAGGGTGGCTAGCGATAAGGTCTTTCCAGTAGCTGTCTCGAAATTCCGGATAAGTGCCCACATGCCGTGTCCAGTCGTAATTGACGTCGATATCGCGGCGGCCAAGTAGGTCAAGACCTTCCTGGGTAAGGGGTTTGTCAGGTAAAAGGGCGGCGAGGCGGATCCAGTCTTCGTCATCAAATTCCTCCTCCACAGGCAGAGTCTCGTACTGATCCTCTTGAGGTTGTAATTGAGCCTCTTTTGGCCGACCGTAATGGTCATCACCATGACTGTGGTGCTGCCAACAATAGGAGAAGGCCTTAGCGTGAGAATTAAAACGCTGGCCGTCAAATGTGAGGAGCTCATCAAGCCGGCGATGTGGGTGGTTCAATGTTAGCTTTACGCGGCAGTAATCTGGCCACTGTTGACCTTCTGGATCAGCCTGATAGCGAGGAAAGTAGACCAATACACGAGGCCTGCCATTGACGTTGCCTGGCTGCCATTGCTTCCACTTGGAAGGGTCCCTAGAGCAGAAATTCCAGTATTTGAGAAAGGAAACATAGGTCAGGTCCTCTAGGGCTTCTGGGCGTCGACAGTACTTTTCGTAGACGTTGGGGGCCTCGTCAACCTCATCGCCATCGATCCATAGAGAGCGGGAATGCCTGTCAGGATTACGGCAATCAACGTATAGGCAGGTTCGTGAGCCCTCCTGTAACGGCAGGCCGAGGAGCAAGTGGCTAACCTCCTGTTTTGAGTAATCCCGCTCAGCAACTAGCTGATTTAGGAGCTTTGACGTGAAGGAAATCAGGGGGTTGTGGTCCTTGACCCGGGGCATCAGGGCCTTCCCAATCTGGGCTAAAGATTCACTCTTCTTCTCCGACTTGGAGCAGTATTTAGCTGCGTAATCGATTACCTGCTGCAGGCTCGTGCAGGGCGAGACATCTGTATTGGCTAGCCACGCAACGGCAAGTAAGCGGTTGTAGTGGTTCATCTGGCTATCGTTCCGCTCGCCCCTAAAGCTCCAGTGCTTAGAATGAGGAATCTTTTCAAGGGAGGCTAGCAGGCGCTGCCCGTGAGGAAATCCAAAGCGGCACTCCACCTGCTTGGTATGCTTGCTGACAGGCTTTCTATCCATACTCGTATGGAATAAGTGATGGAGTATGGAATATTCCATACTCCATACTCCATATTCCATACGGGCCGTCCGTATTCCATACGTATGGAATAAGGCCGGAAGAATATTAATCCAGCCGCAGCCAATTCAGGGGCTGTGTAATTACCAGGCACTTTCATCAGGTTTCCGCTTCGACATCAGCAACGAAAAGGCGCGTCGTGATGCGATCGGCCCGGAAATGTTCCAACCGTCCTCCCTCGCTTCAAATCATTCCACTGACCGTGCGGGGTCGGCTTCGTCCACCACTGGGCTTCGCTCATCTCCAAGTTCTGCTCCGCAAGATCCATCCGACATCAGCGGCCGCAAGACTCGAAAACGCAAGTCAACTGCAAATACTTGGGCACATGCCCGTGAGCCACAGAACTCGGAGCCTGCGCGCTGCCCTCGGAAAAATGAGAAGTTCTATTATTGTATGCATTGCAGAGATCCGACCTATTCCACCACTGTCTCAACCACGTTTCGACGCCATTTGCTCAAAATCCACGGAATTGAGTTAGTTGCCCACGACCATCCGATCAAGAAACAACGCGACAACCTTATTCAGGATGCTTTCGCCAAGGCTGGTGAGGCGAATACTACGAAGCAATTGGCGAGGCAAGAGGAAACTCTTAGAGCTGCAGTCAATCGGAAGGCCGCACTTGAGGCCCTGGTACAGCTCGTTACCGTCCGCAATCTCTCCTACAACTGCAGCTCTTGGCCAGAATTACACGCGCTTATTTGCGCGGTGAACTACACTGCGGAGGACCTAATTAGCCTCTCCCACGGCTCCATTCAAAAGCTTGTCTCCAATTCTTATTGTGTGCACAAGGATGTCCTGCGGAGAAAGCTGCAATCCTCGTCGTCGAAGCTCCATCTCTCTGTAGATGTTTGGTCGGCTCCGAATCACAAAGCCTTCCTTGGAATTTGCGTCAAATTTGTCGACACGGACGCTAAGGAGACACTGCAAGCGCTGCTTGCTCTATCAGAGCTACCGGGCCTCGATGGGCCGGGTAGCCATGGCGGAGCTGAGCAGTGGAAGCTTCTCCAGCATGTCCTCGAAGACTATAACATCTGGAATAAGATCGGCTTCTATACCGGTGATAACCATGGTTCAAACGACAAGCTCTGCCGTTTGCTGGGCAAATATCTTCAAGGGAAAGGCATCAACTGGGAGGCAAAGAAGCAGAGGATTCGATGCCATGGCCATGTCATCAACCTCGCTGTTCAAGCCTTCCTCTTCATGGACTCCAAAGAAGCCGCACGAGCAGCTCTGGAACAGATTGAGGGCGACGACGAAGTTGCGTTTGGCAGTGACTTTGCTGAACGGGTCAAGGCGCAAAAAGCGCTTGGTTGGCGTCGACTGGGGCCACTTGGCAAAGTCCACAATATCTCAGTGCACATGCGCGAGAATGATTATCGGTGGAATCTATTTAAGAAGCGCGCTGGAAGGTCGTTGGGCCTTGACAATGATACGCGCTGGAACTCATGGTTCCTTCTTCTAGACGTTGTCCTTGATCTCCAGGAGCACGTGGAGTGGTATCAGAGAAAGTACTATGAGGACACGCAGGACGATTATCTCACCCCTAATGAGTGGCGAGCCCTACGGGAAACACGCGCTTTCCTTCAACCCTTCTGGAAGATTACTCAACTCACGGAGGGCCGCTATGCCACTCTGGACCGCACGCTCTTCACCATGGACGTTCTTCACAAGCATTACACACAAGCCTTCCAAAAGCAATCCGACAATCATTCCCTCCGAAGTTGCATTGCAGCCTCATGGGCTATATTTGACAAGTATTACCAGCTTACAGATGAGAGCCCTGCCTATGGCGCAGCCATGATACTTCATCCGTCGCGGCGTATGGCCCATGTTAAGAAGAACTGGCCCAAATCGTGGCACAAACCAGTCCTCGATGGCGTGAAGAAGTATTGGGAGGATTACTACCAGGGGTTACCGATTACCACCACAACGCCTGAGCTACGAAATAGCCTACAGCCACTCGACGAGTATGACCTGCTTGCTCGAGAGCTCGATGTCGTTAGCCCAGCGATGAGTGATCTCGACGAATACAAGTCCTTCACCGCGGAAACTCCTGTCGCCATCGACTGTTCCCCGCTTGCTTGGTGGCTTAGAGAGGAGCAGCAACAACGATACCCCCGTCTATCCAAAATGGCCGTCGATATCCTCTCAATACCCGCTATGTCGGCCGAGCCAGAGCGCGTCTTTTCTGGCGCACGACGCACAATATCATGGGATCGATGTCGGCTGGGAAGTCGTACAATTGAGAGAGGAGAGTGCATGAAGAGCTGGATTAAGAGCGGCATCACCCAGGGAATTCCGGTCGACTTGGTCGAAGAGGGGGAGAACGAGGAGGAAGGTGGTAGTATGGAAAGGTGGCGGGGCTCAACACCTGATTCTTTTCAAGACTGAAAAGTAAAAATATTATTCCCGCTATTGTAGTCTGTTTCAGAGTGATCCCAAACCTTCGTCTTTGCTGGTTCATACTTCAATGTCAGCGCTGTCTGCAGCCGACGGCAGGCAAATCACTGTACAATTACTGAATTGCAGAGCTCCCAAACCCGGTTCTTTACGATAGTGGTAACTTAGTGTGAGATGACGTCATTTTTTGTATTCCATACGTATGGAATAAGCTTCCATACGAGGCGCATTCCATATTCCATATTCCATACGGGTCTGTATGGAGTATGGAGTATGGATAGAAAGCCTGGTAATGGGTAGTTGGGCTACTATGCTTTGTGTAATAATTGACCGCGCCAACTGCTCCATCTTTTACATAACTATTTCAAGGCCATCGCGAATCTTTTGGATCTGACGGCCTCTACACTCTTCGGTCCATATATCCGAGCGTAGAACTACAGAGGCCTCGCAGTTGCTTAGCCCGATGAAAGCGGGACTACGGATATAGTCAGCTACAGGGACGTACTTTTAGCTGAAACACACTTAGGTTCAAACTACTAGGCATTAAGATAGAAAACCCTTCTTGTTTCTCGCACTCTGCCACCCTTTGCCTCTTGTAGCAATGGTGGCGGGATAAACTAAATAGAGCTCGCGGGGTAGTAGGTGAACGATGCCAGCGTCACAAGACGAGCTTGAAACTTTGCATGGCTATCGGGGACCTGAACGCATTCTCACTAAGCATCCAATGTTTAGCATCGCCTGCACTACTAGCAGCGAGACGGGCTGCATAGGATTAGGGAAGACCTGGCTGCGAGCAAGGAAACTGCGCTAGAAACGCCGCTCACTAATGACGGGGAAGCCAGGGTGAAAGTAGAGGAAGTACTGCTTGATGAAGTCGTCGAGAAGCGGGCGTTCCGGAAGGGTGAAGCAAGGCTTGACATTGAGATAACTGATATCTTTCCTGGGGGAGTTGTGCAAGTCCGCTAAGCGCAAAAGGAGCGTACTACGAGCGTAGTATGTCTAGTGGGTATCTTTGACCGTCCTTGAGGACTATTGACGCTAGATCAATACGGGTGAGTTTCATGTTCGCCTCTCGATGAATATTTCATTTTCAAATCCCGAGTCCATGGAGTTTACGATTATCTGCTGTTGCGCCTGGTCGGATGGGAGTGTCACTGGACGAACTTGGTTAGGTACTCCACTGAGAGTTACTGCCCGATCGGACTCTTTCTTACTTCTGCTCCAAGGGGTAACCTAGTTTCGGTAGAGACATCCGGACTTTCAAGGATTATACCCGGCGGGATGTGAGCCAAGGCGCTACCGGGCCGGATGTGTGTAATTGGCCAGCCCCGTCAAGTGTGACGGATGATGAACACAAGGTGCCCATCAAGCCGGCAAATCAACCAATTTGGAAGATGCGTGAGACTGGCTAGTGGGCAGTATCTTCAACGAGGAGCATCCTGTATCCGAGGCACCGGGACTGCGACGAGCGGAGAGGGCGGTTGGAGCAGAACTCGCGGCTCTCCGCTCCACTCCACTCCACACCGCAGGGCCGGCTCGGTGCTATCGTTCCCAAGAATGGATGCGGGGTGACCCCTGGCTTGCTGTCCTTCTTCCTTCTCATAGCTGTGGCTTCGCTTCTGGGGGTGGTGGAGAAAGGAGGGGGAGGACGATCTAGACTCGATGTTGCAAGGGGGATCGCATCTGACCCATGTACTTAAATGCTCGCGGGGCAGATTGATTCGGGATACATCGCTCGAGAACTCTGTATTGAATCAACTAGCAGAGAATTCTGTGCTTGTTATAATTTCTTCTTGCCTCTCTTCGCGGCCCACAGCACGTGTAAAACCGTCGTCAACAGCCGCGCTTACACCATGACCTCCCCGCCGCGCAACGACCCTCTCAATGAGGTCGACGAGTTGGCCAAAGGGGGCGCCGCCATTCACAATGGTTTAAAGGAGCCTGGCTCGGGCCTGGAGCACTGGTTCTCAGACGAGGAGCAGAAACGTATCATACGCCGCATCGACTGTCGGCTAATCCCTATCGTCGGCTTGATGTACTGCGTGTCTCTCATTGACCGCACAAACGTCGCAGCCGCAAGCATTGCTGGCATGCTGGAGGACTTGGAGCTGATCCTAAACAGATACGTTAGCAGACCTCGTCTGGCCATATCCTCGTTTCTCTGTTCTAACGTGCTCTGGTAGTCTATCGTTACCCTCGTCTTCTTCACCACCTACATCGTGTTTCAGCCACCTTCTACCGTCATTGTTCGCAAGATCGGGCCTCGGATCCACTTGGGTAGTATCACTTTGCTCTGGGGAGCGGTAATGATTGGGATGGGCTTCACTCAGAAGTGGGAACAACTGGCTGCGCTACGAGTAATCCTTGGCTTACTGGAAGCTGGTTTCTTCCCCAGCTGCGTGTATCTCCTGAGCACATGGTATACCCGATGTGAGTTATATGTTTATCCTTGGCTCGTCCATTCGACTGTATTGCAAGTAGCTGATAAGTGCAGACGAGATGGGCAGGCGATACGCCATGTTCTACGCTTTTGGAGCTGTCGCAGGTGCTCTGGCGGGCATCATGGCCTACGGCGTACGATGACCTGTGCCCATAATCCCTATCTCATTCCGTTTAGATTGCTAATAAGGCTCGATATCAGCTCGTCCACATGCACGGTATTGCCAATATGGGCGGCTGGCGCTGGCTTTTCATCGTCGAGGGGATCCTCACCTGTGTCATCGCTCTCGTTGGATACTGGCTTCTGGTTGACTTCCCAGACTCCAAGCGCAAGAGTTGGAGGTTTCTCACTGATCGTGAGCGGGCTTGGGTTGTGTCACGGGTCGACGCTGACCGCGGCGATGCGAGTGCAACCAAGTTTTCGGTCAAGAAGTTTGCTTCTCACGCTTTGGATTTCAAGGTGTGGGTATTCGGACTCCTCTTCTTTTGCACCTCCACCCAGGGGTATGCCATGTCCTTCTTTACGCCTATCATCCTCACTATGGGCATGGGATTTGGTCGAACTGCTACTCAACTCATCTCCGTCACTCCTCTGCTGTTCGGTGCCATCGTTATGTACGCCATCGGCTGGATCGGCGATCGCTGGAAGCTCAGAGGCCCTCTCATCATTTTCAACATGGTGGCGGCCATCATTGGCCTCGTCTTGATTGGATTCCACTCGACGACTGGCGTTCGTTTTTTCGGCGTCTTTTTAGCCTCGGCAGGAGTCAATTCCAACCTGCCAACCATCATGACTTACCAAGCGAACAATATCCGCGGCCAGTGGAAGCGTGCCTCTGCCAGCGCGGTCCTGGTTGGCATGGGAGGCATGGGAGGCATTGCAGGTAGCCTCGTCTTTAGGTGAGGTTTGAGCCTAACTACTATTGCTCGTGGCCGCGATTATCTAACCCTAAAAAAACAGGACCAAAGATGCTCCTAACTTCCGACCAGGCTCGTGGGCATGTATTGCGTGCTCCTTGGCGAGCATCGTCCTGGTTCTGTCCCTGAGCATCCACTTTCATTTCAAGAACCGCCAGGCTGACCGCGACGGCATTATTCTCGAAGACGAAGAAGACGCACAGGTATGCTAACCGTCACAGACGAAGCCGCTCAAAAATTGAGTTGCAGAAGGGCTAACGACGACCTTAGGTATCTCCCGAGTCGAGAGTGACCTTCAGATTCACGTACTAATGCCGGCCTTCTTGCGTGATGGCAACTTGAAATACGGTACTGTCACTTCGTTCATGTTGAATGCCGTCAAATTGTCCATTCTTTGAAGTAGGTATTTGATGGAGGGCACCAGGGTCTCATTCTGGGACACCAATAGTAGTTAACTTGACAGAGTTAATAATACAATGTCTTTTAAAAATATTACTGTAAGAACTTAACAAATAAAATGAATATTAAGGTCAAGGTCCTTGGCAGCACACACCCGGAGGGGGGGCAGAGGTCAAACAGTTTTTTAAAAAAATAAAACAGTAAGAACAACAGGATGATGGGGCCAAAACCCAAGCCTAAGGCAACAGTAACTAAAAAAAACATAAAATGAATGCAAATGGTATAAGCTATAATAGTATAAAATCAAGTCAAAATCTTAACCATTTTAATAATTCTATATTTAATATAAGTTATTAAATTTTTAATTTCAAGTTAAATAGCCTTACTTTGGTAATATTTATTCATATATTAGTTAAAAATGGCAGATATATGTACTATGTAGATGTAGATTGTATCACCCCTCTCCAGTGAGGACAGGAGCAGCCTCGCTAGCGAAGTCTGCTTACCTAGTCTAGCTCCTGGGTAGTTGGTGGTCGGGTTGATGGTGAACAGTCACGCCCCACACCCGGTAAGACTCAAGATTGGCTCGAACGCAAACATCTCACGTTATTTCTCGCCCGACTGGATCCACGCTGGCTCTGAGGTCGAGGCTTCCGGCAGGGCCGGTTCTTGGCAGGTGGATTCCGGATGACGGGACTCTGCTTAGCACTCGTCGACTTCCAATAGATGCAAGAGGTGGTTGATGAATACCTATCAATGAAGTTGCTGGAGTTTTGTTCCTGGCAAATACTTGCTGACTCTTGTCTTTCTGAAAACCATAAAGGTCCTGATCTATCTTCAGGATCAAACGTACACACGTGACTATAGAACGCTGTCTCTGCCTCTGCTCCTCCACACCTCCCCCCCGAACTTCTCTATCCGTCAGCTACTCGTGACCGCCAAAATGAGTAAGAAAATGGAATTTCACAATGCTGTTTCCAGAATCCAAGAAGGCGGAGATGTCAACATCCTGGCCCAAGACTTGATCAGCCAGCTCACGGATGGCGAGAAGCTAGCCATGCTGCACGGCGACGCTTCCTTCTGGAAGGGAATGTCGGAACTCTTCACCAACGTATATACCAAGAAGCCATATCCCCATGGCGCCATTGAGCGCCTGGGGATTCCAGGTATCCAATACTGCGATGGTCCCCGGGGCGTGAATATCAACAAGGCCACCGTCTTCCCTTGTAGCACGGCTCGTGGTGCAACGTGGGACCCGCAGCTTGAGGAGAGAATTGGCCATGCCATAGGCCTTGAGGCGCGCACTTACGGTGCCAACTGCGTGGGCAGCGTCTGCATTAACCTCCCCCGGCATCCAGCTTGGGGACGCGTACAAGAAACGTACGGGGAGGATCCATTGTTGTTGGGCCGATTTGGAGTTGCCCACGTCCAGGGACTCGAGACGAACGTCATGAGCTGCGTCAAACATTATGCTCTCAACTCAATCGAGACGTCTCGGTTCCGAGTCAATGTCAGCATTGACGACGCAGCGCTTCACGAAGTCTATCTGCCTCATTTCAAAGACTGCGTTGATGGGGGTGCTTCCTCTATCATGACGGCCTATAACTCCGTCAATGGCGAGTGGGCGGGTGAATCAGAGGCGTTGATCCGAGAAATTCTACGCGAAAAATGGAAATTCGGAGGCATCACGATTACCGATTGGCTCTTCGGCCTCCGGGACGGCGTCAAATCAGTCAAGGCCGACCTCGATATCGAAGCTCCTTTCCAGAACCGTCGTGCTGCGTCGCTCAAACCAGCCTTGGAGTCGGGCGAGCTCAAGTGGTCGGACATTGACAGACTCACGACGCGCATCCTCCGCACACAGCTCAAGTTTTACGCTACTCGCCAGCCAACTGAACCCGCCGCGGATGTCGTCTTTAGCAGGGAGCACCGCGATCTTGCCAGAGAAGTGGCGACGAGGGCCATTGTCCTTCTCAAGAACCAGGAAGTTGAATGTGGCCATCCCTTGCTGCCGTTATCAACTGACCTCTCGAGTTGTGCTATTATCGGACGTCACGCAGACACAGGCTTGACTGGCGATCGCGCGTCTTCGTGGGTCGACTGCCCCATAGTCACTTCTCCCTTCCAGGGCATCAAGGAGCAGCTACCACAGACCACATTTCATCTCTCGGCATCTGACGATGAGAAATCTGCCATAGAGGCTGCCAAGAAGTCCACCGTGGCCATCGTGATTGTTGGCTACGACGGAAACGACGAGGGCGAGTTCCTCAAGCCCTCGCCGGCTCATGACGCTGGAGCGTTGGCCTTGCTGCAGAAGCCAGACGATTCGCCTGAGGCCCAGATTGTCCAGGCCGGCAGGGATCGAGCTCGAGACCCCGATGTGCTGAAAAGTGCTAAAACAGAGGCCACAATCCGGCCTGAGGATGACTTTGCCAGCCGTCCAACTGGCGGCGACCGTATGAGCGTCCGCCTCCGACCGCAAGACGTACGCCTGATCCGCGCTGTGTCAGCGGCGAACCCACGCACTATCGTGTCGATCATCACCGCAGGGGCAGTCATCGCTGAGGAATGGTATCAGAGCGTGCCTTCGCTCCTTGTCTGTTGGTACAACGGCTGCGAGAACGGACGCGCCCTTGCCGATGTGCTCACTGGCAAGTCTAACCCCAGCGGACGTCTGCCCTGGAGCATGCCACGGACGGAGGCACATCTACCTGCGTTTGAATCGGATGTCAACGAGATCACATATGACAAGTGGTTTGGCCAGCGGATGCTCGACAGGATGGGGGTCCAGGCCACGTACCCCCTGGGCTACGGCATCTCGTACACGCAGTTCGAGTTGCTGAGCGCAGAGCTTCACGAGACTCGATCCGGTGGCGAGTCAAGGATCATCATTCGCGCCGCTGCCAAGAATACGGGCGACAGATCGGGATGGTGCGTGTTACAAGTATATGGCTGCCCAGAATTTGGCCCTGGGCCGCATGACTTCCCAAATCGCCTCCTTGCGGGATTCAAGACCCAGCATATTGGCGCTGGTGAGACAAGGGAGGTGGAAATCCCAGTTTCATTGTCACCATTCCGTCGATGGGTGGATGGAGACTTTGTGGCTGACGCCCGTTCCATCACGTTCCAGGTTGGGCAATACGCCGGAGATGATAAAAGTCTGGTTTGCCGGTATGCGAACTTAAGGGCTAATCTGTAAGGTGGACAGCGAGATATCTGGGTTCGTGAGGAGCATGTGCAGAATTATATGTGGACCAAGTAAGCCATAGAATGTCATGGACATCGACTCGTGGATTTATACTCCGTTCTACATGTGTTACGTATCGATGGAGGACTCGAATGAATAAATAAAATGTCCACTACTCGATATACTGTTTCGATCTCGGAACCAACACCTTACCAATGAAATAGCAGAACAACCTTTCAAAAGTACTGGGAAAGGGTTAGAAGATGAAATGGGCAACTGAGACCATAGAGGAGAGTAGGTGGTATGTACAGAAGCTGTTGATATTTCAACATTATCTCGGATAGATCGAGGTCTGGGCATTCTTGACTCAATCGGAAGCGGCGGTGTGGATATTGTTTTCGGTATCGGGCATCAGAAACCATCAACTTACAGGCGGTCTGTATGGTGTTGAACATGGCCCGAATGTTTCTCCGGAAGCGGTTGTCCCTCGAGACCAGCAAGTTCCGAGAATAGCCAGCCAAGTGGATGACGGCGCCGCCCTGAGGTCGATGTTGAGAATCACACTACCCTGCCTGGTCCAGTGGATGGCATTGTAGAGCACAGCCGACTTTACTTGACAACTCGGTGAAAGTGGGCAAATGTTCACATGGCTAGCCTGCTTCCCCATGCCAGAGAAGAGAGCATCACCATTGCCAAGGGTCTGGGGTTCACGCTTGAGCGTAGTGCAGAACGCCGTGGGGTTGGGCGGTGGCGCAGCGAGGATGGACTCATCCTTGAGCCGAGAGACTGAGCACTTCAGAATCCCGGACAATTACAATGCGACAAGCTTGTTGGACCCGGATTCACACAACATTGGTTTGTTTCTATCGGCCCGGTAGCGTCCTTTCACCGTATGTTCCGTCGTTGAGTGTGGGTGGAGGCCAGTGCGCAGATCCGCCGCCAGGGTAGCATCCGCTTCGTCTGAAAAGACCCCGGAGCATGGATAGGGGTGGAATGATCCGCGGCGCGTGGGCCATGCCAGATGACACCTCATCTCACGGAAGAGTATGCGAGCTTCTAGAATAGCTCGTAGATCGATGACAAACCGGGGAAATCTAGCCCGCATTTGGGCTTCTAGATCTAGGAAACGTGGCATATCATTGAGCGAGAGGCGTTAACGAAATTATCCGGGAGCGCGTGGCTAATATGCCGATCAAGAGAGTGGGAACTGTCTATCGCAAACACTTCGAGAACGAAAAAGGTGAAGTTCAGAAAAGTATTAATACCTGGGTCAAGAAACCGTCACCCGAAGAAACAGTTGTCATCTCACCCTTACACTGTCACCTCCTATCATCCCCCTCCCCCCTAGGGCTTTTTTCCCCCACGGCTGAGGTATCATCTTGTTGGTGATAATGACTCTCTCAACTCTTCTTGCGACCCTCCTTATGGGTGCCGGCTTAGCTCATGCTGCTACTGTCTCTTACGACGCGAAACCCATCGCTTGCAAAGGAATCCAACCCCCCAAAGTGCCTGGCGCCAGCATCGTGTCCTTCTCCGCACAGGAGCAGTACAATGTCAGCGGCATCTACGTCGACGAATCCATCCCCAAGATCGATTTCATGGATGGCCTAGACATATGCAACGTCGAGGTGACGCTTACACACCCCGGAATGGGTGACAGGACTGGCTTCCAGATCTGGCTTCCTCTAAAGGGCTGGAACAACCGCTTCCTGGCCACAGGAGGTGGCGGATACATTGCCGGTCACCGTGGCGTCCAGGGACTCGGCCTTTCCGTCAAGAATGGCTTCGCCGGAGGCATCACCGACGGCGGGAACATTTCCGACGCTGGGGGCTTCCTATTGCCAGACATGATCACGTCCCCAGGCCAGATTAATATGAATCGTCTTACCAATTTTGCCTCCAAGAGTCTCCACGAGCTTGCTGTCATTGGTAAGGCCGTTGCAAAGAGCTTCTATGGAAGGGCCCCTAGCCACTCCTACTGGCACGGATGCTCTCAAGGTGGCCGTCAGGGTTACATGCTGGCGCAGAAATACCCCGGCGACTTTGACGGGATTCTGGCTAACGCTCCTGCTATCGATATATCGAGGCTTCTCGTTGGTGCAGGGTGGGGTGAATTTACCATGCGGAGGCTCAACCACACGGTCTCGACCTGCGTCTTCAACGCCTTCTACCGAGCTGCTGTAAAGGCCTGTGACGGAATCGATGGGGTCAAGGACGACATCATCTCCAACCCCGACAGCTGCCACTTCAAACCCTTCGATATCGTCGGTCAGACCGTCGACTGCAAGCCTGGGCTCACCGCCATCTCCAGCAAAGATGCCGAAGTCGTGAAGGTAATCATGGGAGGTGCTAAATCGCCCAGTGGGACGCAGCTATGGCAGCCCTACTCCTGGGGCATGAACTTCAGCTCCGTCGCTCCCGTGGATCGTAATTTTTCCGAGCTGTGGAACAGGTGGGTCTCGATCATGGTCAACAAGAACCCGTCTTTTGACAAGAGCAACTACAAGACGCTCGAGCAATTTGCCAAGTTCATGAAGATGTCCGTGGCCGAATATGATAGCGTCATTGGCACTACCAACGCAGACCTTTCCGCCTTCCGTGACCAGGGCGGCAAGCTTCTGACCTGGCACGGTCTTGCCGACGACATCATCCCCAAGGACAACACAATCAAGTACCGCAAGGCGATTGAGGCAAAAATGGGTGGGAACCAGCTTGTCAATGAGTTCTACAGGGTCTTTTTCCCTGCTGGCATAAGCCACTGCTTTGGTGGAAATGGCGCTTTTCCCGGTGATGCCCTCGACTCTCTAGTCCAGTGGGTTGAGAAGGGCAAGGCGCCAGAGAAGCTTCACGGCAAGACGAGGCCTTTTTCTGGCACCCCCGCTGAGAGAATCATCTGCCCATACCCTCTCGTTGCACGTTACGATGGCAAGGGCGATGACACGAAGGCTAGCAGTTACACCTGCGCCAAGCACTTTGCTGCAGAGGTTTAGTCTGACACTATTGAGATCAGAAGGAAAGACACGTCGTTTAATCCCATTGCATGAACCAGCGGGTTTCAGAGAGGGACGCTGTTACCGTAACACGGGGACCAGGAGCTGGTGAGTGTGGGTTTGGGCGTGTTTGGTCAGTTGAGACCACGCTGTAGGAAGCGTTTAAAAACAAGTCATCATTCAATTCGTTTCAAGAGTCCGGGGATGTGGGTTCGAGTCCAATCTCGATTCTTTCGGTTCAATTTAAAATGTCGATATAGGAAATAGAATCGGATGACACCGCAGACAAATCTGGAGCTATCTTGATTAAGTTTTTGCTAATATCCCATGCACCTGTAACGCGGCATATCAGAACATCGCCTTGCATACGCTTCGTTCACGCAAAAAAAGGAAAGGGGAAAAATATACTACAGAACCAATATTTCCAGAGTTTTATCAATTTGGACCACAGGGCCGCACTCAAGCTGCAACTGGGCGAAGCTGCACGTACGAGGGCGAAGCACGAATGGACCCAGGTATGTTTTTCTAGCTCTGTCTATCCTCGGCATCCCATCATCATCACATGCATGGTGCAAAGAAAGAAAAGGGGCTTAGAGTTATTTAAATCCGACTAGACACACTTTACTGCAAGATAAGCATGACAAGGATGACTCGACGCGGAGAGGCTGGTGTGTAGTGATGTTGACGAGGGAGCACTCCCTCCTAGACTCAGGGCTAGGCAAGACAAATACCTGGTCGGTCTCCTTTTAAAATGCCTAGGCAGATCAATGGCTGTCTACAAACATCGCGCTCCAATGAGCTATTGCACTCCAAAGACAACCGTTAACGAAAACTCAACGCTGTACCTCTTAGCGCCAGCTACACACAGGTCAAACCGTATTCACAACAACCCTCTCGTATGGCATAACAAACACAGGGCCTACAAGACCATTTTCGGACGCCTCTGGCGCCGGGAGCACTCTCGGAGGGCCATGAGTCCCGTAAACAACCAAAGGTGGCGCACCGGAGCTCAAAATCTCGCTCCCCAGGCTCCGGAGGTAATTCCACATTGTGGTGGGCACAACCAGCGTCACTATGTTTTCACCGGTGTGTAGGAACGGCCCAATGTCGACAACAGGTTTGTAGCAATCGACGGGTAAGGTCTTTTGTCCGTTGATGACAACCTGTATGGCGTGAAGGACGCGAGGAAGGTTGAGATAAGCGCCGTGGCGTTTCCTGTCACCCGTCCACTCGAACGATGTCTCATAATAGCCAATTCCGGATACATTGGCAAGCTTCGGGTCCTTGGTCCATCCGGACAGCGGTCCATGGAGCTTGTGTGTCGTGTTTCTCTTGACGGCTAGGACATTAGCGTCGGTGATATCTCGGGGAGCCCCCCAGTGCTCTGCTCGCAAGGTCCACGCCTTGAGATCAAATGGCGGTCTCACTCCGCCAGAGGACGTCTTCACCACCTGGCTACGACCGGTCGAAAGGGCCACTGACTGGGGTGGCTGTGATGGGGGCTGGTACGGGACGTGCAAGACTAGCCCCCCACGTCCGGAAAACTCTGACCCTAGCACGGTCGAAGGCAGTTCTGTAATGGAGAACTTCGGCATGTCAATACCCTTGAGCTGTTTCTTGGAGAAACCAAATATGATGGTTTGCCCAGCCTCTAGATTAATAGGAATCCTTAGCACACCGCGATCTTTGCTCGTGGAGTAATGAAGCAATGGCCTTATGAGGCCCGACCACGCATCAAAGGTGTAGGCAAAGGCGCCCGATTTCACCTCGATGTATCCGGAGGAAGAGTGCTTGTCAGCGAACAAGAACAGATAGTTGATACCCTCCTGGTAATTACTGCGCCAAGTGGTATGCACGGTGCTGTTGAGCTTTGTAGCCACGCGAGGGGTGATCCCAATACGCGCGAGAGCTGCAGTTGACTTGCCTATGCCGCAGCGGTAGACATGGGGCGACGCAAATAAGAGGCCCATGGCATGGGCGAGGTCATGGGAGCTTCCATTGCCTGCAGCGTAATATTTTGGGTTACCCTCAAAGACAATGGGCAGACCGGACTGGGCAAACTGAACGAGTCGCTTCGCCCCATCGAGCGTCATCTTATTATGCTCGGATGTGACCACCAGGGCTTTGAAGGATGCTGAATCCGGACCCAGCTGCCCATTTTCTACCCTGGCCTTGGACAGATCAAAGTTGTGGGGTGTCAAGTACCTATATGAGTAGCCTTGAGTAAGACACATCAGTGGTTGCTCTGGTTGGGGTCAAGTTGCAGAACTACATACCTGCATCAAGTAGGTCACTCGAGTCACGAAACGAGTTGAAGTTGGGGTCCGAAGCAGAAACCTTGTTGTACAGCGCAATGTCTACAACCGCTCGGCCACTCTGTAAGACGTGCTGTGTCCTGGCGGCATACTCCAAAGCCTCATTGAGCCCCCTTTCCCATGATGGGAACTTGTCTGAATAGGGCTCCGAGACGACATACTGCCACGCCGTGTATCCTGGCCAGGTAGTATTGTAGTAGTTATGGGCGTACGTCTGGCCGTGGATGACCACCCGGTTCACGCCACCGGCAAACGCGCGGTTGATGGATGCGAGCAGGCCTGGGATGGTATGCTTGAAGGCGTTGAGGAACTCGCCGCCCATCTCGTTGGAGACGACTCGTTGTCCCGCAAGGGCTGCAGCACCCGAGAACTGGCGGTACCCGTCAATGTTGTCCCTCCATTGAAGGCTCTCGCACTCGGGGACATCGACATAGGGAACGCTGGCGGCGGCGTCCATCGGCATGTTGTAGGATACCTGGACGGACATTAGGCGGCCCAGACGGCGGTTTGTCCACTCGGACAGAGTGCCGATGTATTCTTGATAGCACTTTTGGAGCGTGGCTCGGTAGTCGCCGATGTATCCAGATCCCTCTGTTTCGGAGTCGAGGATAGCCCTAATCGTCCCGGGGATTTCATTCTGTATGTTGATGTTGTTGTTGGCCCACATGATTAAGGGCAGGTAAGCAAAGACGTCGTAGCCGTGCTGAGCCTTGAACCGCTTGGGGAGTCGAGGTGTCCAGGAGATGTTGGACTGGATTTCCAGGCTGTCCTCCCATCCTTGAAATAAGTGTGTCAGGTTCTCCGCAGACCAACGGGGGGCGTAGGGAGTGTCTCCAGGCTTACCGTAGTTTCCGACCTGAGAGAGTAACTCATCAACGCCGTCGAGGAGGATGTGCTTTTCCCAGAAGTCTATGACGGTTTGGGCACCGCGCGCACTGAAGTGATCTACCGTAAAGGAGCCGTTGTCGAAAATGGTGTTGGCTGATCTGGCTGGGAAGACGACGTTTTTGGCGAGTGTTCTTCGCTGGTAGAAAGCGAATACCCAGCGCTCCTGCGACGTGGGTAACTCCTCAGCAGCCACCGGGAGCTTCCCCTGTTTGTTGACCTTGGCGGTGACGACCTGGAGGGATCCCTCTCGAATAGTCAGTTGTAGATGGGGAGGCATGCTCGTCTTGTTAGTCTTATCCGTGACCAAGGCTGTGATGGCTGCGATGAGTTCGCCTTCTCCCCATCCCGGTAGGTCAATGGTCGTTTTCTTCGATGGCACTGGTTCAGCGAAAGGGACCTGCTCCCAAAATCATGTCAGTCCCGCTCTCATCTGAGTCGTATAAGTTAGAGGCCGCTCACCAAGTCCCACTGTAGGCCCTTGTCATGCGGCTTCGCCGGGACGCCTTGGCCCTGGTTGGGACCAATGGCAAAGTCCATCACCATGTCATTATCTCTATGGGCTTCCAGGGCGCGCCGGAAGATGGATTGAAACGCGGGGGTGCCAAACCCGTACTTGCTCCAGTCGGCCCCCTCAGGATAGCCTCCCATCTCGCCGCCATAGTTGTAGAATGGGACAAACTCAACGCCGCCTGCGCCGACCTTGCCAGCATTTGCAACGTCCTCGGCGATGAGGTCCGGGTCAACACTGGCGTCGGGGAGCCAGTACCGAAAGAATGGACGAGAAGAAGCTGCGGGGTTGCTGAAGCTCCCACGGCTGGCCGCTTGAGTCTGAATGGCAAACAGGGGGAGCAGGAAGAAAAAGCCATGAACTAGGTGTTGCCACGCCATAATTAAGTGTCTTGGGTCACTCTAGAGAGATCTGACGAGTCCGGAAGGGCGAACCAAAGTCAGGCGATGCCCATGCAAAGGGAACTGCGGTATATTAGCCCTACGGTGAGCCCCATGGTCCATGTCGAGCCGAGTGAGGTGCACGATGTAATCTTTGTTCCAGACCATCCATCTACATGCAGCGAGCTAAGTCTCGGCCCATTGATCCCTCGGTAGCGCAGGACTCTGGAGTCACGGTGGCGCACCGAAGGCCCTGGTCATGTTACAATATCGTCCCACACTAATAGTGTGCTACCGGCCCGGGCCACGGCTCAGCTGTGAAGCAGCAGGGGAAAGGTTCGGGAGCTATGGAATACATTTTGTTTCATTGACATCAGCTCCTCCAAGGTGGCAGAGTGTCGAATCGACTGCTCGGTAGCACGTTTCTAACCTCTCAAGTTAAACCCAACGTGATGAAGCAAATTGATCTTTCAATTTTCCCATCAATTTTGCCACGGCACCGACAATGCGTCTAGTAACACGCCTCCAGGGATATCCGTGATGCTCCCAAACCAAGAAACTTGCTCATCGCCGAACACAGCGGGCGCCGAGGCCATGTCACCGTCAATCCCCTGGCCCTGCTGCCCGAGGGAGTCATGGAATCCAAAGTTCAGCGTTCCATCACACAATTCATGCGCGGCATCTTGTCCAAATTGCGCCGTGTCCGCATCATCTCCATCAGCATGACCAAATGCGTCTCCCGCAGGTCGCGGGCTCGATACCGCTTGTCCCTCTCCGACATCCGGACGGCCTTTGCGGGGAGGAATTATCGGCTTGCATCGTGACAGTGCATCACAGGCGCCTTCAAGCGCCCGTCCATAGGCTCCTGTGGTAGCTTCCTGTGATGAGAGCGACTTGAGGAGGTCTGCAACTTCGCGCACATCCTGTATGGAGGCGCTTTGCAAGGACGATTCGAGCAGGTCAGTCCTTGAGGGCTCTACCGCCTTGAGGATATAACAGCAAGCCGATACGAGCATTACGAAACCGAAATCGCACATGTATCTAATTCTGCCCTTGGCGATAGGAGACATCTGTGTCATGCAATGGAGGAAGGCCCTAGCGGCTCCGAGCACCTCTGCATCGGCAGACGAAGGTTTCGAACGGCGGCTGTGTTGGTAGAACTTGGCGAATCGAAAGTGAAAACGAAGACGCCGAGCGGTTGCTGTTGCTGAAGCGGTTGATGTCAACATCACGATACCAGATAGTCCAAGTAAGACCTGTGGACGAGAGCGCAGAGGCTCAGAGCAGGATTGTCCCGACGTACCTGTGCCCTCCAATGGACCCCAAACCTTGATCCAGTCGTCAAACTGCGGGACATTTTCGGGGGCAGACGAATTGGCAATGGCTGAATTGTGAGGTTCGGTGATGCAACAGAGGTCTACTTCGCCCAGGAGGATGGCAATCTGAGGATGCGAGGTGGAGTCCTCCACGATGCTTTTCGCTTTGTGGATTCGCTCATCAGCCGACAGAGTTCTGGGACAGGCAAGTAAGAGGCTATAGCTATGACATCGATTTTATTAGTAGCCGTCTCCAACGAGATGGTGAAATGTGAGGCAGATTCGGCTCACTAGTTGCTCATGGTATAGAGCCAAAGCCACATTACGCAGCCCAGCACGTTCGGCGAATGCGGCCTGCCGATGTTCCACCTCACCGCGTACCCTTCAATTATCCCCTTGATAGACAAGACGTCTGCCTTAGACCGCTCAGTGTTGCACCGCGATTTAGATCCGGCGACTCCGACTTTAGAGTAGCCATAAGTGATAGCAAGGCCACTCATTGTCCCGAGCACCGCGTCGTAGGAACGCGACAGGTCATCAAATAGGACATGTTGCACCAGCGACAGCAATATGGAGTCTAGCTTCGCTCTAAGGCCGCTCACCCCCGGCAGGTATCTAGCAATGACCTCTATCGCCGCCAGGGCGTAGAGTGGGTCATTGGGAAGGTCGGTGAAGTCTACATCGTAAAGCCAGGGTAAGAAGGGGCCGACTCTCTCCCCAAACAGGGCAAACATTTCCTTTGCATCGCTTAATTCGAGGCCAGCCTTACAAAGGTAGTGAAGGAGAGGGCCGCGATCTGTGGCGGACTGGGGAAACATGGGGCCATCTTCAGAGCTATCACGGGCCATGGTACTGGGCCTCGCAGCAATGGGTCCCCTCTCATTGCCCGAGGCTTGCCGAAATGTTGATTCAAAGGCCTGTACGGTCTGGTAAGCCGACGGGGTGTCTCCTATGTCCGATACAAAGCCGGCATGATGGACGTCGATATCGGTGTCTGCGGATGGCTCGACCGAGACACGTCTCCGCTTCCTGCTGAGCGTTTCGTGCGCGCTCTCGGGAGGCGATGGGCCGAACCCATGGCCTGGTGGCGTCTCGTAGATGGCCAAGATGGCGCTGTGGGAGCTCGATGTGGTACGAATCTGGGGCGACAATGGCCGCCGTGAGAAGGTTGACATATTGGTCGGCGTAGAGCAATGCTCGTACAGGCCTGGGGAAGCCGGCTTCTGCCTGTGGTGAGGCGACAGGATAGGAAAGGGTGGTAGTGGCTGGATTGTGGGTATATCCGAATCTCCCATTGTGGCAGAGGCTCCTACCACAGTGGCGGGCATCGTCATCAGAGGGTGATGCATCGGTGGCGGAGGAGGAGGAGGAAGAGGAGCAGGAGGAGCAGGAGGCGGCGGTGGCGGCTCGTAAATGCAGTGACTGTTGGCTTTGCGGCATCGGGCGCATGGCGGAGAGTCACCGGAACATTTCATCTTCAACAGAAGATACAAGTTAGCTCAAGGTACCTAGCCGAGGCAGCCGAGGTGCCATTGAGATTGATGCGTAACTTACCTTTTGCTGGCGACATCTCGTGCAAGCCAGAGCAGATCGCCTGAGCGCCGGGAGTCGGGGAGCTGCTGAAGTCGCATCTCCTCCCCACGACGCCATGATGATGATGGCAGGCGGCGACCAGCGAGTGGCAGAGTCGTCTCGACGCGAGAGAGAGACACAATGGCTGAAGAATGCGAGAGAGACATGCGCCGTTGGATACCTTGCTGGCTCCTTGCGCCGCGTGGGAAGGATATAATCATCGTCGAGTCGAGGTGCACGCGAGATAGTTTCTGATGTCCAGGGTCGTCGTATTTCCCCGTAGGGTCAGGTGGCACACTGATGCGGGGCAATAAGGACCGAGGCCGAGCACAGATGGCTCAATGCGGCTGGTTCATTGCCATTTGTCCCCTGTCTTCTCTTCACTTCTCTTCTCTACCAAAGGGCATATCCATATCCGTATGGTCAAGTAACATCATCTGTGTCGCGGTATCTCGAAGACCGAGTCGTCGCAATTGTCAGTCTGCTCATCTTCGGCCGCCCACACATAGTTCTCATGTCTACCAAGCGAGTGATTCCTCTTCCTTTCGAGATCTCTTCAGAATGAAAACAGCTTCATTTAGCGCTCATAGAGCAAGCAGCCCTACTAAGTTACCTGTTTTAGGATTATAGAGCAAGCTTCTTCTTACTTCGTTTCGCGAGTCAGGGCCCTCGCCCGCCCTCCAGGTCAATGCTTCTTATAGCATCGGTGATAATCCAAGCGTACCTAGGATCATGGTGCTATGCGGACAGAGATTTGAGGACTTGTTGATGAGCGAGCCTTCTCATCAAGCACGAAACCATTCAACGAAGATTGCACGCCTCTGTGCCAGCAGCAACTCGCCCTCCATGGAGCGGACAGCCAGATACTAGAAAATTGCACGCACGGTTCGGAGTAATCCCCATGCTCTGAACGGCGTCTTTGGAGGCGCGCCATGGCCGCATCATCTTGCCATGGGATGGGTGGAGTGATACGCTACCGGCCCGGACGTGGGTCTTCCTATGAGCCAGGTTCACCCCCCCTCCCCGGAGGCACTAACCTTTGAATGGATTGAGGTGCCTGTGTAAAGCACAGGTTTAGTCCCTGCGTAAACGCATTCTCGCCCCAGAGAGAGAGAGTCACGGCATCAGGTGTTCCGTGGCAATACCACCAGATCGTCTTTGCTTCGCTTCGCTTGACCAAGAACATGAACATAACTAATCCCATTATCCCGGGGTTCGCCCCTGATCCTTCGGTCGTCTATGTGGATGGCGTCTTCTACCTCGCCAACTCCTCGTTCCACCTCTTCCCAGGAATACCAATCTATACTTCCCAGAATCTGAGAGATTGGAAACTCGTATGTAAGTAAAGGGCCATCAAGGCAAGAATAAGCAACCACCTGCTAACCCTTGCTGGTGCCAGGCCATGCCATTCATCGCCCAGAGCAACTCAGCCTCTACAATGCTTCTTCTGTCAGCGTGCCCCTGCATACAGGGGGTAGGATGATCGCGACCGGTGGTCTCTTTGCGCCCACTATCCGACATCACCGCGGCATCTTCTATATCGTGTGCACCAATGCGACTCTGGTGCCGTCTATCAAGGTGGACAATTTCTTGATCTCGACGACCAACATTTGGAGTGGCAGATGGAGCAACCCCGTACCGATTTCATACCCCGGGATTGACCCCAGCTTGTTCTTCGACGACGACGATCGCGCGTACGTACAGGGAAGTTTCTCTCTCGGCCTTGGCAACCAGCCGTCATGCACCATCAAGCAATTCGAAGTCGACGTAGAAACAGGAAAGGCTTTAACTGACTCCCGTGAAATATGGGCTGGCCACTCACGCATCGACACCGAAGGTCCTCACATTTACAACGTTGACGGGTGGTACTACTTGCTAGTCGCCGAAGGAGGCACTTTCGAGCATCACATGCTGAGTGTCGCCAGGTCCAAGAGCATATGGGGCCCGTACCAGTCGTTTGAGGGCAATCCCATCCTGACCGCAGATGGAAAACCAGACGAGTACGTCCAAAACTCGGGCCACGGCGAGCTATTCCAGGATGCAAAAGGCCAGTGGTGGGCTGCCGTTCTTGCAGTCCGCAATGAGGCAACCTGCCAACCTCTCGGGCGTGAGACATTTCTTACCCCCGTACACTGGCCCGAGGGTAGTTGGCCGCAGATACAGCACCCCAAAGCCCAATTTGAGGCTCCCTCCCCCGTCGCTCTACAAGTAGACGACAAGCAGAGGGTATCCTTCCAGGAAAGGATACAAAAACTTGATGCAAGACTTGAAGACGTACATATCCGGGACCCAGAAACCTTGTGTTATGTTCCGCCCAAGTCCGGCGAACCTAGCCCATGGACGCTATTCCCGAGCCTGGAGGATTTGGCGCGACCTGTTGGGACTTCCACATTCATTGGTAATCGCCAGAGATCTTTCTACACAACTGTCACAGCAAGCATTGACCTCTCCAGTCTCAAAGGCGCGGGGCATCATGGTATAATGGCCGGCCTTGCGGTATACAAGGATCACCTGCGTCACCTCCTCCTCCGCTTGGACAACAACACCAAGACTGTCGCAATGAAGGGAGTGAATGGGGATACGAACCTAGGCTCGACTGCATGTGAGAAGACAATGCCTGTCAAGGATACAGCCCAGATCCTTCACTTCAAAATTGTCTCTTCTCCAAAAGAGTATCGTGGGCTCGCGGCAGTGACGACTGGGGGCCAACGAGGAGCATGGGCCGAACTGGGAAGCTGGGAAACCAAAGACTTTGCGGCCAGAGAGATGGTGGGCCCCATCTTTGGCATTTTCGCGCATTCTGCCACGGAAGCTGGGAAGAAGGTTGGGGTTGTTTTTCCGAGCTTCACACTCTGCACTTAGAGCTACGCGATTATGGACTTATTGTCTCGCTCTGCCTTGCCTCGAACGAGGCAATCATATCTCACACCATTGAGAGTAGAAATAGAAAGAAAGACAAGAATGAAACGAAACCAATTTTTCTCTCAAGCAAAGGAAATGAAATTGAACACACGCTGGCCAAAAACTGGATGCATCATCTGATCTGAGCCCTTGAATTCCTTTGCGGGCACGTCCTCGAACCCTCATTCAGCCGGAGCATGGCTGGTTCGTGAGGCCGCCCGTCGGTACATGAATCCCCTTAGGCTCCTGCTCTATCTTGTTTTCCAGTTCCTCTTGTTTGCTACGTAGACTCGTTCAAGCTACGGATACTGCCAAGCGAGAGGGGGAGGGAGTTCAAGGCGACAGGGGGCAGTTCCCGATGTTGTCAGCGCTAACGGCCCGGTATTCAGATTCAGGCGAGGGGATCCTCGGCGCCCGGATCAGCCCATTTCATCGTCCTGCGGCTGGCTCAGGGTAAGTTCCCTTGGATCAGTCTGCATTAACAATACACGAAACACGCATCACCTCTCGGCTGGTGTCGAAGTTTCAACACAGACGTTGTACGGAGCAAATGTCGCTCATTCCTCACTTTGCATCGCTTGTTTACAATCGCCGTCCTCACTTGCTCCACTCTCCACTTTGCTCGATAGATTCTTGACCAGGTGGTTACTAAAATAGGAGAAGGGGCCATCTTCCAAGTCCAGCCAAACATCTTTTCGGGAACATGAATGGCGCTAAGTCCTGTGTCGGGGCTTTGTGTACCCCAAACACATACCGGTAGAAAATAATACACAAATGAGCGTTCAGCTGCACCAGGATCACGGCTTGGCTTCAGTGTCCTCCAGAGTCAGCGAGACACGCTTCCCTCCCCAGCCGGCATTGTCCTCATCGATGACTGGGCCGACATCTCGCGAAGTGCAACATTGTCAAATCCTCGTTCCTCCAGAATCAGATCCTCTTCAGACTTGGAATCAGCCACCTGAAACCAGGTACCTCTGGGCTTCGTAGGCAAAGAGCCGCTGTTCATGTGAGTTCCCGACTGCCTCGAAGGGAAGCGACCGCCGCTGTTGGGTTCCGTCACGTAGTGGCTCAGAAGACCAGGGAAGAGTTTGGACACCAGAGGTTTGAGGGTCATTGCACAGGGACATATAATGGCGACATTTACTTCGATGCATGTCCAGACAATGACTTCGATGTCATAGGAATATTCTCTCTTCGAGTCCGTGACGACAGCGTTGAACCGGAGCGCTGAGACGACAGAGACACTAATATGGCTTTGTCAGATTCCATTTCATCCGCAAACGGGCATGGGTACCCACAAGAATCCGATGGTAAAGATGCATCCCAAGACGATCCTCTGCCGGAGAGTAGCCTGCAAGGCGGCGACGACCGGCAGAGGCAAGAGAACGATTAAGAAGTCGGTGGCGACGTGCATCGAAAAACCTGCGAACCAGTATGTTTTCGAATGGCATTTCCCCGTTACCGGGCGGTCCCACACAGCGCTGAGAGGAACACACGCCGTGGCAACGACGATGATGTGGAAGGTTGACGATATCACAACCACGGCAATCAAGGCGTAGGTCCAGCGCTTATAGATACTGTGGGTGAATATTTTAATGTAAAGAATAAGAGTAGAAAGTTTGGTCATGAGGAGGGCCACAGGATAGATGAGAATGGACGTCCAGCCGCACTGTGAGGTCACGTCAGGAACAGTTGCTCTGCAGATGATGCAGTACATCAATGAGCTGAAATAAAGGATGAAATAACGTACTCGGGCCAAGTTCACGGCGTTCGCAGGATCAATGTCGCCGGCATGCCGTCCCAGCCCAAAGGCGGCCTCTGCGCTCCTTCGTTAGCCGGCGACGTCCACGCCACGAGGATGGGTTCGTACGTACGTGCAATCACGCTAGCAGAAAGTGCTGCAGAACCAACAAAGGCCAGTAAAATGAACCAGTCCTCGAGACCAAAGACCTTGACGATGAAGCAGCGTGTGTAAACTCTAGCCCAGACAAAGGCGGTGCCAATGGCCCAAGTCACCGACGCGCAGACAATGATGGTGCTCTGGCGTGTTTCCCCGGGGTTGGAGATTACCTCTGACCGTTCTAAGAACATAGTGATGGGCGATTAGCTTGCAGAATCTGTGCCGGAAGTTTGTAATGGCTCTCTGGCGTTGGTGTGTGTTGCGCTACCGTTGTGGACGGGAGACTGGTCTTGGATTAGCGAACCATGCCGATTTAATATAACATTCTTACCCCAGAAAGGCTGCACGGTTCTCCGGTACCCCGTGGGGAAACCCTGTAGCGCTTTACCCTCAACCATCACACCTTCAAGTCAGCTCAGGGGCGCCTCGCCTGAAGGCGTTCCCAAAATGGAACGCCATGCTGCGAGGAATTCCATTCTGGGAACGCCTCTGAAGGTCGGATAAAACGCTCAGGAGCGTCGATGTGGCACACGCGAACGGCACTCCAGGATTTTTAACGCCGCACTTGGTCTCGAGGCGACGTGGCGAGAATGATTTGGTCAGCCCGGGGTTTTAGATGGTATTGGGGCAGCATCCATGACTCCACCTTCTGCAATATCTCCTGCATAAGGCAAAAAAGTCCAATTCACTTCTAGAGCCAAATGCCTACGAGATGATTGTCGCTCTAGCAGTTGCTAATTACGGAGCTCTTAAAGGCTTGTATTGTGAGAGATGTCTGCCTGCAGTCTCTCTCTATTGCCCCTCTTCTTTTGGGTTTAATACTTCTTAATACAGGCTCGCCAGTCATCCATATATGCCGTCACCGTGCCCTTAAAGAGAACGGCTTCCGTGACAATCTTACTAGCCTGCTAAAGCCTGGCGCGTGTTAGAGATCTAAGGAGATCGGCGTATGTAAAGGAGATGTGCTTCGCCGTATCAGAAGCGCGTGATAAACGATCTTCTTAAGGTAAAAGGGAGGGAAAAGTCGGATCAATCGCTTACTTAGCTGAAAATTGCTCCTTTAGGAGGTAAGCTCTCGCAGGCTGGTCTATACGAGGGAATATGCTAGTTCTTTCCAAGCTCGAGATGATATTACGTCCAGTGAATCCTTCGTCGAAGATCTCCTTTTTTTCCAACACTAATTAGTGTTTAGTCTTAAGATAAAAGGAAGGCTTAAATCACCTAAAAGCTACATGCAAAATTAAGGTGAGAAGGCGGTGTTTCCCTTACACAGCGATCACTAGATCGTCTTCTGATGAGCATTCCAATCGGTTGGAACACTCCTACATCCATGTCTGTCGGTTATAAGATATGAGTTGAATGAGCAGGTAAAGGGGCGATGAGGATACTAAACTTGCACACTACTCTCTAAACAAAAAGGCGCTGTGCCCAGTGAATCCATCTAACATAAGAAGGCGGAAAATACTATCAACCTGACAGTAAGAAACCGGCGGCACATCGTCTTGAATATGATTACACGCAGGATCGCGAAGGTGTTCATAACAGCCAAACCACTCTGCAAAGACGAGGTCGCGGCTCTGAACCGTGGCAAACTTCTCCCACGAGTGACGGCAAAAATGAACTGCCCATACTGACAATGGTACAGTTCTTTCTGTTTGACGGGTCGAGGATGTGGCAGCGTTTCTTACTCTCTCTGCGGACGATGAGGCATTGAACGCACTCTTGAATGCAGCCGGTTCCAATCCCGGCCTGGTCTGCATTCCAAGACCTTGAGGTGTTAATCTTGTAGTTCTTGATGGTCTAAGTAAGTTGGTTAAACTAAGTCTTTAGGTTGGCAATGCCTTAGGCTTCCTAGGACTCACGGGACTGTTCTATGCTTTGAGGAATGTCTTCTCTAGCTTAAGATGGTCGTTACGGAACTGGGAATACCACATCTTGCTGACCAGCTTAGATTCTGGGTTTTTGCAGAGTCGCATAGTGTTAGAGGCGTCCTTAATTTCAGTCTTGGAGGCTGGGAAGCATGATCTTTCCATCCGAATATAGAAGGCCACAGTGGCATCTCCCTCCTCTTCTGATAAGATTCGTGATCTTCCGCGATGACATGGATCAGGATTCTGAAGCTTCTTTATCAGCCAATTGACGGCAGTTCATGAGGAGGCGTTGTATTTAGTAATTGCAGCCCTGACTGAGAGTGGCTTTGTCAGTTGTGAGGAGGAAGTTCGATGGTGCCGATTGGCGAAGCTGGCACGTGATTAGATCACCTCTGGGGCGGCCAGAAGGTTAGCCGTGGAAGTGATAATGAAGAAAGACGCAAGTGTGCCGTTTTTTACGGTCTGATGTCTCTTTTTTTGGTGTTGAATGTATACAAATTGAAGACGCGTCATAATGAGGGCCGTCTCGCAATTTTGTGCCTACCCTAGATGAGCCAACGGGTAAGGGAATGCTTGAATGTTGGTGGAAAACAGCTAACTTAGGGTGAGCTAGCTCCTATGCAGAGCAAAATGCTAGAGACGGATGCATTACAAATTCTTGCTGACAATCAAATATGCGATAATCAAGAAGACACCTTGGTTATTGTACTACTTTTTGCCTGGCTATCAAAAGTACCGTGGAGCACTTGCTACTGAATATGATGAGGCTAAAAAAAAGTCAAGACAATAACAAGAAAAGAACAATAGAAGAAAAGGAAGAGGGTAAGAAGAAGACAGATACAGCATTCTACATTATCTTCTCTTCTAACCCCCTACTTTCACCTCGTCCCCAATCACACTCTTTACTCTCACCCTCACTCAATCTTCAAGATACCCTTGAGTGGCAGCTTACGGCTACTCGAGCCAACGAAGATCTTGTATTCGCCGCTCTGTAGTCGCCACTTCTGAGCCACGGTATCCCAGACGCTTAAATCCCTACGGTTCAACCTGAAAGTGACCTTTGTCGTCTTTCCGGACTTGATGGCGCGCTTGTCAAACCCGCGGAGCTGCCTGGCGGGGCGCCCGGGGATGCCCACGTATAGCTGCGCCACTTCGGCGCCGCTCCCTCGACCGGTGTTCTTCACCTCTGCCGTGACGACCGCCATGGTATCCCACAAGTCAGCTTGACCGCCCTCAACGATGCGTCCGCTGGGGTACTCTGCGTGGTTAGACTTGGTGTTGCGAATCTTCAGGTTGCTGTAGCTGAAGGTGGTGTAGCTGAGGCCAAAGCCGAACTCGTAGCGAGGCTCAGTTCCTTCGCGGTCAAAGTGGCGGTAGTCAACATAGACGCCCTCTGAGAAGTTGCTCTGAGGGAATATGCTGAACTTACCCTCAGCCGGGGTGTGAGAAAGTAACTCGCCATAGTCTGTCTCGTTCTTGGCAATGGTGTAGGGAAGCTTTCCAGAGAAGTTATCTCGCCCGTAGAGAAGAGACACCAGAGCCTTGCCAGTATCTTGACCTGGAAGATGGCCAAAGATGACGGCAGTGACATTGGGATGGTCGATCCACTGGTCAACGAGGCGGGTTCCAGCATTGTGGAGGACGACGATTGTGTTGGGGCATTTCTTAGCCACGTTGAGGATCAAGCCATCGGTGTAGTCGTCTCTCAAGCCAGCGCGATCGAATGCTTCAGTGGAGTAGGCATTACCGAAGACAAGGCAAGCATCACTAACACCGACAACCTCGGGGTTAGGAGAGGTAAAGTCCCAGAATATCTGCGTGTCATCCTCGTCGGCCTGGTTCATAAGTGCGTGGAACGGAGGGAAGAAGGTAGCCAGCGACGTTGCACCAGAACCGCCTCCAGACACAATGGTGCCATTCAAGGCTATCTGCGAGATACTTATGTAGAAACCTGCGAGCACATGACTGAGCTTTGCGATAAGGTCACCAGCATTCGCGGGCTGCCACGCGACGTTCCAGGCAGAAGGACCGGGGTTTCCGACCATGTTTGTGTCAGAGGCTTTGGCCGAGTACCCAAGAATCGATAGCATCTTGGGCTTCTTCAGGGGCAGGGCATTGTTGACGTTCTTGACCAGCACATGACCCTCGACGGCCGACTGCAGCAATATGGGCTTGTCGGCCGCGTCTCGAGCTTCGACAATGGGGTGCGGCAGCGCGAGGTTGCCCGCTATGCCAATTCCTGGATCTGGGAACCCCTTGTACTGCTTCATCCGATACCACGGGGCGATGATCCTGCACAGGAGGGTCAGCATCGCATTTCAGCGTCGCTGGCATGCTCGGAAACATACCTGACGGCCATATCGTTGAGTCTGGACTCGGGTACAGTGCCATTCTCAACGGCTTCAACCAGCTTCGGGCCCCAGAATTCGCCTGGGCCGGGCATCGCCATGTCCAGGCCGGCGAGGGCGGAACTGGCCCCAGAGTACATAGCATTCCAGTCTGAGATGACGAATCCCTTCCATGTCCTCCGTTAGCATGATAGTGGAAAGAGTCAGAGCGCACTGTCGTCTCACTTGAAAGCCAAGCTCCGTCTTCAAGAGCCCGTTGAGTGCCTTGCTATTCTGGCAACTATACGAGTTGTTCACCCTTTGGTACGAGCACATGATGTTTCCAGTGCCCGCGTGGACTGCGTCTTGGAAAGGCCTGTGATGCCATGATGGTCAGTCAGCGAAGCTGTCGCTCAAGAGGATAGACGATGTTCTCACCAGAGGTAGAGCTCATGCATGGTAGCGTCGTCAATGTTGGAGGATACCGATTGTCCTTTGGGCGTCGGGGAGCGGTGCATCTCTTGCTCCTGGGCAATGAAGTGCTAGAGGTGCAACCAGTCAGCAATGCAGCCGCACGCAAACTTCCATGCTATGAAGACACGTACTTTTGTGCTAGTGATGACTCCTTTCTCCTGAACGCCGGCCACTGTCTCGTAGATAAGGGTCCCACTGAGATAAGGGTCGATTGAGTAAGCTTCAAGTAAGAAAGTGAGCTTTTGTTGTCGATGGCTGATTGTCTAGCCACCTACCTTCCCATGCACGTCCTCCTGTCACTACTCGACCCAGGGGGCCGATAGAAGGCCCAAGCATGATGTTAACTCCCTTCCTCTTGAATTCGCCGGCCATTGCCGCGGCTCTCTTGTAAGCCAGCTCCTTATTCCATCTACCAGCAATGTCAGTTACAACCATGGGCGGCAGGCGATCTAGCCAAAGGGAGGGGTCCATACGAGGCACCAACATGGATGTTGCTGGACCAAGAGTGCACAAAATCCGTGTTATGAACGCCGTGGCCAGCATCGTGTAGACACATGCCAGGGAAGCTGAGGCGCTCGATGGGGGAGATTATCCCCGCGCAGCCCGTGTCATGGACGGCTCCAGCAGTGAGATTGACCTTTTCTTGAATCGTCAATTTAGAAACAAATATCTCAGCCTTGGCGATGGCATCCGCCCATTTTCCCTCCTTGGCCGTGGGTGCTACAGGCGTCGGGCAGTGTCAGCAATAGCCTACCAAGATAAGCTCCTCCATGGATCACGAGTTGTGGAATATTTCTTGGGAGAGGGGGGGCTGGCTGTTCTCAATAATGCAGATGGAACCCAACAACTCACGCGAGGGATAAACAGGAGGCGACTGGCCATAAAAGTACGAGTCCTGCTTGATGACGCTCTGGGCACCGCCGCCGCCCGCAAGAAGTACGGCGGCATAAAAGGATGCACGAACCATGATAGCTATAGAAAGCCCGTGGATTGGAAATTGGCAAAGACAGAGGCGTAGTCGCTACTAGAGTAGCCTATGATGGACACCAGAAGGCTAAAGCATTTTTTTATAGCTGTCTCCTTCGGTTTCTCAGTCCCCCAAGTGTCACGGTGATCATAATTGCGTCCTCGGTAATGTACTGGCCAAGACCCCATGCTCAATGACTGTCTGGGCAAATCCCAGCAAACTACAAGCGCGATGTTCGGCCTACTCCTCCAGGCTTGCTATGCTAGGCTTGCCCAAGAGGGAACGGCCTGGTGTCTGCCAGGGACGAGTTGGAGTGCTCGGGAAGAACATCGCCGCCACCCGATCGCCAGCCTGGACGGGAATCATTGAGTGCCAAGGGGGTTGCACGACTTAATCTGCCGGGTGCCGGTGGTCCGGCCACACGCTAAGAGCGCAGGCCTGCTGCTCAAGGACATGGATGTGATGTGATCAACTAAAGAACTCTACCGTCGTCTGTAGAGCATGCAGGCTTGGACGGACAAAGATTGTCGTCTCGGCGAGCGTAAATCGCCGGACAAAGCGTGCGCGAATGCATTGCATGTTACGTCCTGGCATGGCCCGGTCCTCAACCTGCAGGTAGACCCACGTTTATCCAGAACGGATCAGATCAAACGTCGGACGAGCAGATCACTACGGGACCTATCCGAGTCACCGGTGATCCCTAGGAATCACTGGTGATCCAGGGGCGACCTTTCATGATCAGGTCTACACACTTGAGTAGACAGCACCCTCGAAACTTCTCTTGGAACTGTGCATTGCTCCTCAACTATCAATACAACTTGATTGCCTCAATCATGCTGACTACTACGCATCACCTTGATTGACTATTATCTAATGTTACTTACCCGCTCTGTTGACATACCTAGCTGTACTAACATGAACCCAATGTTTGATAACCCTTATTAGGAACCCCGCTTGACCTCTCCTTTCCCTGCACAGGCTAGCGCCAAGCACGACCGTTACATTGCATCGCAAAGGGTCCCAGGGATCCCTGGCCTCTGTTGCAATGCGGGGTCCGGCTGGCGCTGGACCGAATACTTGTGTCGGCTTGTTGTGTGGATCTAGCGGCAACGGGAACTAACGGACCGGGAGTACGAGGATACCTTGCAGATCGATTAATCGATTCTTGAGTACACTGCCGGTCAACTAACTAGTAAGGCCAGTGATCGGAATCCGGTATAGAGTTAAGGTAGTTTATGCTAGTGAGCTCCGTCCCAATAAGAGAATAACCTAACCTAACCAAACCCCCCTCGGCCACTAGAAAGGTGCCAAGCCGGGAAACCTCCTTTTCATTCGTTAACCGGCCAGGTTTTATATTAGATTGCGTTTCCAAGCAGCACCGGTAGCTTTTATCTTCCCCACACCTCGACGCCTTCGACGTTATTGCTTGCATATATCTACGAGTTGGAATCTTGCGTCAACTGGTCTTCTAATGAGGAGCTTTCTATGCAATCACGCGGCCTGACATCACCTTTTGCCAGCTATCTGTGACCCCAGATCCTAGGCAACAGAAGTAGTCAAATCAGTCGATAAGACAAGCAGTGGTACAGCTACGCCATCTGGCCTTCGTTATTTCTTTGTTTAGTTACCCCCTCTATACCGGAGATTTAGTCTTCGAGATGCGTTTAAGCAAAGTCATAGCAACTCTGGCAAGTGTGGCTCCTTGTGTCCTCGGGGCTCTGCGGGCATCTCCACAACTGCCTTTGCTAAAGTTGCCGTATGGTATTTGGCGAGCGACAAAGTACGATGCCGCTGCAGATGTAAGCACACTGACCCTGGATCTCGGGCGATGGGGGTTAATTTCTTTTTCTCCTCTTGTTTCCATCCGCAGGCTTACACTTTTCGAAATATCCGCTATGCCGCGCCACCTGTAGGGCTTCTACGTTTCGTCCCACCAAAGCCTCCAGGGCACGTTGAAGGTGTACAGAATGGCTCGTACGGCCCCCACTGCCTTCAGGCCCAGGCTGATGGTCGGCCTCCAACAACGGACTCTGACGAAGGTCTTTAATCTGTCGAGATGTTTGGCCACCGGGTCTGAGGGTGGATCGTCACTAACATTCCTTTAGATTGTTTGTTCCTGGATGTCTATGTCTCACGCAGAGCTTTGAACAGCCAATTAAGCAAGGCCCCTGTAATTGTATGGATCCATGGAGGGTCGTAAGTCACACTCGCCTCACTGCGTACACCACCACACTCACCCAGTCATGTGAACAGTTATACCTCCGGGGCCAAGGATTCGCTCATGCCCCTGGGCCTCTATGACGGAACAGGCCTTGTCTACCAGTCCCTGGGAAAAGCAATTGTAGTGTCGTTGAACTACAGGGTGAGTGAAGTTGGTAGGGAACCTTGATGAATAGAACTGACTGTCATTCTCTGCAGCTCGGTGTCCTTGGGGGTTGGATCGGCGGCCGCACAGCAGCCCAGGCTGGTGCTACAAGTCTCGGTCTGGCTGATCAGCGAGCGGCTCTTCAGTGGATTCAGAAATATATTCACCTTCTAGGGGGCAACTCGTCGGATGTCACCATCATGGGCCAATCTGCTGGGGGTGGATCCATCATCCATCATATCACTCAGAAAGGCGGTCGACGTGATCCTCTGTTTCACAAAGCTATCATTCAAAGTGCTGGTTGGCACGATGAGTGGGACCAGAAAGTACTCGATCGAGCGTTCATCAAGTTTGCTACGGCCGCTGGCTGCCCGGACGGTGACTTGGACTGTCTGCGTTCTGCCCTAGCAGACGGGATTATGAAGGCGCAAGCAGCATACCAAGGCGTCAATTTTGGCCCGGTTCCGGACGGCAAGTGGATTCAACGCTACGCCTCCCTCGAGTTAGAGAGTGGTAAGAACAACCATGGTGTGTCACAACTCTGGCTAACCTCATTATTGGATAGGGAACTATTGGAAAGACTTACGATCTGTCGTTGTGACACACGTGAGGCATGAAGGATTCGGTTTTGCTGGAACCAAGGAGGTTTCAGACAAAGAGATTACAGTTACACTTCAACAGATATTCCGGGACAAGAAGACGGTGGCTGCGATAGAAAAGGTCTACCCGCCAGTCAACAGCTCATATTCTCTTTACCGAAACGGTCTCGAACGACTGGAAGCCATTATCGGCGATAATGTCTTCGTCTGCAACTATCGACGGGTTGCTAACGCCTTTGCTGGTCAGGCGTACGCCGCTGTCTGGTCTCGTGGCAACGCTACACATGGAGCAGATGTGACTTCAACTTGGTACAACCCAACGCTCGAGTTGGCGGGTGTTCCTTTGCCGGACGTCATGGGAGATAAGGTCATTGCTCAATCGTACCAGTCTTATCTTGTCAGTTTCGCCTTAAATGGCGACGTGAACCCATTGAGGAACTTATCCGAAACCGTGGACTGGCCGTTATATCCTACAAGCCAGACTGAGAGACTCCAAGCGCTAAATATCGCTCAGGACGGATTTAAGATTCAGCTGGATGACCAAGGAAAGAAGTCAACTTGCGACTTTTGGACTGGAACTTTAAAACGGCTTATAGAAATAAATTGATAAGAAAGGGTTTTAATATAATAAATATAACACTGTTGAAACCGCTGTTCGGACTTTTGTTTCTAAGCACCGCGCTTCAGCGTTGGCGATCGATCCTTTAGAAACTCTAGTATTTTTGAGTTACTGTTGCCCTGGGCTTGGGTTTTGGGCCCATCACACTGTTGTTCTTCCTGTTGGTTTTTTGTGAACTGATTAACCTCTGGCCCCTCCCTCCTGGTGTGTGCCGCCAAGGACCTTGGCCTCAACATAATAAATATAAAGTAATAAATAGTTATAATTAAGTCAGCGCACCCATTAGATGACCAGGGGCTTAGCTGGACGCCCCACTTATACAATGACCAAAATCCTCATTCAACTTCACTTATATATAAAATAACAACCAAGAGGTCTAATTAGTCCATTTCAACTGATTTTTTATAAAATAACTAATGAATTTTCTAAATATCAAAAAACTAGCCAATAAAAACAAAGGAAAAACGAGCTATTCTGAATCTTCAACCTCAGGCGTTTTTATTCGCCTTCTTGCCCTCTTGACATTCTGGATGTTAGAAAATTCCTTATTTGGGTCTTTATAAACCCTTCCTCTCTTCTTAGCCTTTGATTGGCTTGAATTTCGGTCTTGGACTAGAATTCTGTCTTCTAATTGGGCGTTGTGTAAGTGAAGGTTATTATAACCCCGGTCAATAGCCCGAAATAGCTGCCTTGTGGTTGGGCTGTTGAGAAGTTCCTTCTTTTTAGAATGGACTAATAAAGCAACGTCTCTCGAAGTCTTAGGGGTTGTAAAAGGGCTGATTTCAGACCTCTGATTCGTCTTTGGAGAAATGGGGGCTCCTAATTGGACCGTAATTGAGTCCTTAGGATCCTCAATAACGAATTTGCTACCCATTGGCTTTGAGATGTTAATTGGCCACAACCCGGCTCCTTTCCAACCCGAACGGATATTTCGAGTAGTAATAGCCTTCTTCCTAGCCTGAAAATAGCATTTTAGAAAGTCTTCCTTCCTAGTTGGGCCGGCATCAGTAATAGGATTGGCTAGCAGTAAAGCAGCCCGATATGCAGCTTTAAGTGGCCCAAAGACTGATATATCAAGAGGCTGAAGAACGTGGCTTGTGTGAGGTGGTAAATAGAGTAAATGGACTCTATTGGTCACACAAATACGCATAAAATCAGCCGTTATGTGTGATCCATGCCCATCTAGGATAAGAAGCCGCTTTTCATTGGCCCGGGCAGGCTTTGAGCCCGGAAGAAAGACTTCCTGCAGCCACGCAAGCCCAATTTCGTTATTAGTCCATCCCTTTTTAGATGATGTAAATCTCCAATTGGTCAGAAAGTCCAATTCCTCAGGAAACCATTGGTGCTGGACGTCTTTGCCTTTGAAGACGACCAATGGGTCAAGGCACCTTCCCGTTGCAGAAATAACCTCAAGAATAGATATCCAGTTAAGGTTTTGCGGCTGTTTCTTAATCGTTGATTGAAGCTCTGATTGGCCAACCACAAGCCCGTTAGATCCGGGCCCTTGGAAGACTCCAATTTCGTCAAGATTCCAACGGTTGCGTTGAGGGATCGATGCGACCTCTGGTTGGCCCAATAGATCAAAGAACCCGCCAATAGCAGCCGGATTTGCTCCATTTATCCTTTTCCGGTCGATTCCCTTTCCTTTGAGCGTTTTTATTCGCGGGTTGCGGCGCAAGAAGCCCTTCATCCAGTGTTTTCCGAGTCGTTGGTTGGTGCCGCTTTGGCCTAACAAGGAAATCGCCAACTTCCGGATCTGGCTATGCGTCAACGCCATGCCGAGCTTATCTTGAAAGATGAGCCAATCAGTGAGCTGGTCTTCCTGATATTTGGAAAGCACCTGACGCCATTCGTGGGCTTCATTGCGGCTAGGTACGCCATTTATCTTGCTGTGTAGGGTTGATTTGGGGACTCCGCGCTGACTGGCTGCTTTTCGTATTGATACGCCATTTCTCACATCCTGAATGGCTAGTTCAAGGTCTTCTTGGGTGTATTTAGGCATAAAAAATAAGGTTATAAGGTTGAATTGACGAATTGAGTGTTATTGAAGGAAGAAACGCGTGTGGCTAGAGACGCGTTGTGGTTGACGCGGCTGTAAGTGGGGCGTCCAGCTAAGCCCCTGGTCATCTAACGGGTGCACTGACTTACTAAAAAGCAATTATTTAGTTTATCAAAAGTGCTGTATGTAGGTAGTTTTATATCTCATTAAAGTGGGGGACTTAACCTTTTAGAAAAGCCTCCTTAGAGACATGATCTTCTAATAATACGATCAAAATAAGGGCTTATTTGATTCCATAGACCTTAGATCCATCCTTACTACCTCCTGCTATTAGGAGCAGGATTAGTTAATCCTTCCAGCTCAGGTATGCACATAGCTCTCATCAGCCTAACATACGCATATATCTAAAACAGGATGGGCCAAATAATAATCGCAAAACCAAGATCCTTAGTATCATATTCGGGCTATAAGTCATTAGTGGCTACTAAACTAGTCGAGTGCGCATTCCCTTTTGCCTCAGTTGGGAATGCGATGCTTAGCTTTAGCTACATTTACTGCCTGTGTGACACCTCCTGAGATAATGTTCAGTAAGCAGGGTATTGGGGCAAGTTCTTGATATGCCTTGGTGCACTACCCGTTGTTGAAATTCCTTTGAGGAATGCCAGATACACTCCCAGCTTTGTTAACTGTCTTAAGGTGGCGTATATCCTCGTTAAACCAAGTGTGACGATCGGTACACTGCCCTGGGCTCGTGAGTCTAGGGTAGGCTAGAGACCTGATCTAAAGGTTTATATAATAATAAATTAAGCATATTATACTTAAATAATATTAGTTATATTTAACATACATAATTGTCAGGTTGTGGCACATATACTCAATCGATAAGAGAAGCTGTTACATTAGTAGCGGCGCTACGTTTTTGGTGTAATGGTTTATCTCACAATTAAGAGTCTCAGAGGTGGACCGATCACTGATCTGATCGTGCGAAGCCTGAAACTACCTAAATTGAGCTAGACTGGTCACTAGCGATTGAAGAGGTCGTGTGTTCGATCCCCAGGAAAGCCAAGGCCTGGCTAAATCCAGTAATTGCCTAGGAAGCAAAAACCCTAGCTGAGATGAAAATTCCTCGGAAAATTTTGCAAGTCCAGCAAGTAAGCCTATACAAAGGCTTCCTAGCTGGGGGGGTGTGTTAGATTGTAGCACATATACCTAATTGATAAGAGAAGCTGTGTTACATCAGTAGCGGCGCTACGTTTTTGGTGTAATGGTTTATCTGACAATAATAAGCTTATATAATAAACAAGCTTATATAATAAAAATGCTAACTTATAAAATAAAAATTATAATAAAAATATAATAAACTATTTTATTAATTAAAATAAATCACTTTATTTATCTCTAAAGGTCTTAATTATAGCCTAATAAGTCCTTATATTATAACTAGCCTTTTTATAAGTTCTATAGCGCCTTTCTCTTAGTATTACTAACCTCCTTTAACTACTACTTCTTAATAATTTAGCTACTACCTATATATTAATATCTCTCTAATCTATCTCACCCCTTCTCTTATTTATAGTTATCTTCCTTCTTTAATATAAGTAGGTTCTTTTTATTTTATACTACTTACTAAGAGTCTTATTTACTTATTAAAGGATCTAGTTCTTAAATTTTAATAATACTATTTAATATATTATTATCTTTATTTTTTTTAAAAATGATTTAAATACTTTAAAGATAAATACTAAAGAGCTATTTTAATACTTTCTTATTTATCTTTTAAAGTATTTAGATTATAAACTAACCTTAAGTACTATCTTTAAAGTCTTTAAGACTTAAGAGTTAAAGAGGCTAACTTTCTCTATAGTTAGTATTAGAATCTATAGCTATATATTAAGCTTTAATATAATATATTCTAAGTTTAAAAGAATAAGTCTAGTCTTTTAAAAACTTTCTTTAATATTACTCTTTATTATAATAGTTATATAAGTAGTATAAAAGGCTAAAAAGAACTTAGTCTTTAAAATATAAGTTATAAAGCATTTAATTAATTACTTAATTACTTAACTATAGGCTATTTTAAGCAGCTTAACGCACTTAATATTAAAAAGCTAGAATAAGTAAGATAAGTAAAGTAATATATAAAGTATGTTTTAATAATATATTAGTATAGTATATTAATATTTTAATTATAAGGACCTTCTATATATAGGTCTTATACTATTTAATATTAAAAGCTATTAAAGATAATAATAAGTCTATCCTTATATATAACTATTCTAGTATATCCTTAGGCCTAATTTATTTAGTAAAGAGTTAGTCTATTATTCTAAATTAGTTCTAAGTATTCTAACTATAAGAGTCTTCTTTATCCTTTCTAAGCTCTAATAATAAACTTCTATTTTAAATATCCTTTAAGTATAAAGTATAAGAGTTATTTATTAACTATTCTTTTACTATTATTAAAATCATATTATTAACTAATAGTATTAACTCTTCTATTTTCTAACCCTTTATAATAAATAATAGTATAGTTAAATTCTAAAAGGTATTTAATATATTATAATTATTATTTACTAAGTTCTTAAGTAATAGTAAAGTATAAGATATTCTTATAGTCTATATAGACCTTAATCTTATATTTACTTTTTAAAAAGTAGTATTAGAATTCTTTAAAAGTATTAATAATTATAAAGAATTCTTTATTATAAATAGAGTAATTAAGTTCTATACTTATATTTTATAAAAAAAGAAAGTAATAAAGTATAATACTCTATTATTATTTTATTATTTAATCTAAGCGCTTTATATAAAGTCTAAAGAGTCTATTTTTAATTCGTTTTTTTATTTAGAGTTAAAGGTTATTAAAATAGGCTTATTTAAAATAATCTCTTTAATTTTATTAAATGCTTTTTTTATAATAGTATCTTATTAAAATTCTACTCCTTTTTATATAAAGTTAGTAAGTAGTATAGTATATTTACTAAACCCTTTAATAAATTTCTAATAGTAATTAGTAAATTTAAAGAAGGCTTATACTTTTATAATATTTATTAGTTTTAGCTATTTACTAACTATAGCGATTTTCTTTAGATCTATTTTAATCTTATTATAAAAGATTATATATCTAAGAAATTCTACTTTTAAAGTATAAAATGACTTTTCTTTAGTTTAACTAATAATTTATAATCTTATAATACTTATAGTACTTTATAGATATACTTAGTATATTCTTCTTCCATTTTAAAGAAAATAAGAATATTATTTAAGTAATATATAATAAATATATTAAAGTACTTTTATAGTATATTATTAATTATTTATTAAAATATAATTAGTATATTTATAAGTCTAAAAGGTATAATAAAGTATTTATATAGTCTAAACTTCATTCTTAAGGCTATTTTCTATTTATATCCTTTTTTAATATAGATAAGGCTATATATATTTTTAAGATCTAATACTATAAAGAACTTCATTTTATAAAGTCAGTCCTTAAGCTCTATAATAAGTAGTAATAGGGTTCGATCTTTTAATATAATATTATTTAAGTAGTAGTAATTTATAATAAGTTAGAGTTTACTATTCTTTTAAGAATGAATAAAACTAAATAACTAACTAAGGACTTTAATATCCTAATATATCCTTTATATAGTATATTTTTAATATATTCCTTAAGCATTTATAACTATATTTTATTAAAGTTAAAAATCTTATAGAATATAAATAATATTCTATCTTTTAGTATAATTTTATAATCTTATTAACTAAATTCTAATAGTCCTATCTTAAGTTCTTTTATAAAGAGCTTTTTATAAATATAATACTATATTAGTACATTCTTAAGCCTATTATCTTTAAGTTTTTCTTATTATTCTTTTTTCTATTTCTTAAGGTCTTTATTTATTACTTTAAACTATTATTAAAAGTATTTAATCATCCTTTAGAGTGTATTTTTCTTACCTTTCTAATATTTATATCATATTCCTATTAAGAGTAATAAAGTATCTATTATTTCCTTACGTAAATTCTTATTCTTACTATCTTGCATGCCAAGTGCTGTGCTAACCATCCTATCAGCTGTCAATCGAACTTTGTATCACGATCTTTGGAGTTATGACGGCATACTGGGTGGACTACAGCATGTCCTTTGTCTAAAACGACGCACAGTTCCGCTTCCCGCTTGGCTTGCAGTGCCTGTTCGCGATCGTTACCTTCATTGCCCTTTTCTTCCTCCCCGAATCTCCGCGATGGCTCGTTGCTCACGATCGACACGATGAAGCCCGCCAGGTGCTGTGGTCTGTTGAAAACAACGCTCGCCAAATTGATCCCTTCGACCAACGAATTTCCAAGAACCTCGCCGAAATACAACAGGCAATCCGCAAGGAGCGCGCAGCAACACACGGCAGTACGTATAGGGCCATGTTGAAGAACGGCGAGCAGCGATATTTCCACCGTACCTTGCTCGGTATCGGCGGCCAGTTCATGCAGCAGCTCTCCGGCATCAACTTGATCACATACTACGCACCCGTCATATTCCAGCAGAGCGTTGGAATCTCGCACGACCTGTCGCTCTTGCTGGCTGGGTTTAATGGAATCGCCTATTTCCTTTCGTCGTTGATCCCTATCTGGGCCATCGAGAGACTGGGACGACGCAAGCTAATGCTATTCGCTGCAGCAGGCCAATGCGGGCACTGTGGCTGACGGCAGCAAACCAGCTGGTATTGCCGCCATCGTTATGTTGTTTCTCTTCAATTTCTTCTTCGCTGTCGGCATGTTGGCTATTCCTTGGCTACTGCCCGCAGAGTACTCTCCTCTAGCCATTCGAACTCGGTCTGCCGCCCTCGCCACAGCCTCAAACTGTAAGTAGAAAGCTCTGGGTCCGAGATACGACCTGCTTACTGGTCGATCAGGGATCTTCACTTTCCTTGTGGTTGAGATTACACCCGTTTCCATTTCGAATATTGGCTGGCGCACCTATGTGTACTTTTGTGTCTTCAACCTGTGCTTCGTGCCGCTCATTTACTTCTTCTACCCCGAGACACGCAACCTGTCACTTGAAAATATCGATAAGCTCTTCACCGGTAGCAAAGTTTTACTTCATTGGCATCCTATCATGGGAGCAGCCGAGGGTGAGAGCGTTTCTGCTGATAGTGTTGATGAGAAGGCCGGGAACGTGGAGACTGTCGAGTTGAGAAATTAGGAGGGCTGTCATCTAACTAGTTAATTGGCGTCCACAAAACTAAATAAATCCAATTATCTTTGGTATTAGCTATAAAACTCAAGAAATCATACTTGCGCTTCGTGTGCGAGCATGGTACTAATGAGGCCGGGAGCAGTCTATATATCCCACTAAGTATAACGGTCGTGTCCACAAGCTAGCCTGTACGGGGTATAGGGTAGCTTAAGGATGAGTTCCTAAGGGATAGACTAGTGTTGAATAGTGGCAAAAGGAAGCTCATGGAAGTAGCTTGAAAGGCTAATAAATATTGTCATCAAAGATGACAGTTGCCACCTATTGCCACAGGCTTAGCAAGCAGCTTCCAGTTGATTCCACATAGCACAGAAAAGGCATATAGAGCTTGCTCCAAAACCTCAAGTAGCAAGTGGGGACACATGAATACAAGCAATTCACTCTAACATTTGACAACTAGGGTCTATATTAGTAGAACGGTTAGGTTATACTTACTAAACAGAAGTTATAGTATTATATTAAGTAGTAGTTAATATATAATAATATATAGTAACGTGCATAAGAAGCTTATGTTTTATACAAGTATGTATCCTACTTATACTATACACTTAAAAACTCTGATTATTAATTTCCTAAAATTGGCTATATAGCTTTAGAATTTTTGAAAAATTAGTTTTAAATATTTAAGTACAAAAGTAATAAGTTATTATTTTTTAAAAAAATTTAATTAATTTATTTAGTTACTTAAAAATAAAAGTAAGAAAAAAAACAGTGTGAATATTATTTCTTTACTTAAATTAATAAATAATTTTTTTTTAAAATCTAGAAAAATTCCTACTGATTACTCATTATGTAATATATATAATTTAAAAATTATACTTATTTTAGGTTTAGTTTGGATTTTTAAAGAATTTCTAAGAAATTATGATTTAAGGTATAAAACCTATTTAGGACACATACTTGTATAGGACATAAGCTTATTATGCACGTTATAATTATAAATATATATAAATAGTATTTAAAATTAGCTTATTTAAACCTTAAGATCTTAAGAAGATATTATTATAAGCTCGAGCTTTACTCACACTTAATAATAAGTCTGTACACAATCTGCATACAGACTGCGCTTAGCTCATTAGCTAGAGAATAGTATATTATTAAAAGGTACGGATTAGTATAAGTAAAATAACTCTTCTTTAAGAATATTAATTTAATAATTAATACTTACTTATAATAATTATAAGGCCAGTCTATTATAATTAATATCTTTTAAAGCTAACTTAATTATAGAAAGTAAATAAAAAGTAGCTTTAGAAGTATATTTAATTATAACTTTATTAAAAGGATTATAATATAATATAATATTATTAAAAGAGTTAGTTTAGAACTAATTCTAATAAATTTAAACTAATTAAGCTATATTTAATACTTAGTAAGAAGAGCTATATAATACTATAGCTTAGTTATAATTATTACTTATTATAATTAGTATATAAGTATTAATACTTATAATAAAGTATAATACTTATTAACTTATTATAAATAAGCATACTTTAAATAGCTAGTATGAATTAGAATATATTATAATAAGCTATTTACTTATATTTAAAATAAATAGCTTTTAAAATATTATGAATCTCTAAGTATAAGAGGCCTTACTTATAGTAGTCTTTTATACGAAGAGAAAGCTATTATTAAATAGACTAAAGCATAATAATAATAAGTAGATACTTTTATTATAGTTAGTAATAATATAATATAAACTTAAAGAAGATAAATACTTTATTAAAAGCTATAAAAGCTAATAGTAATATATTTAGAAAAATATACTAAATAAACTATAAGAAAAGGTTATAGTCTTTTATAAAGTAAGAGATATAATAAGTAAATATAACTTAGAAAAGTTCTTTATATATATATTATCCATTTTTAAGAATAACTACTAATATATATAATAAGCATGCTGGTTAAACAAGCTTGCTAAATACTCATACTATATAGCTAAAAGTAATAATATCAGATTTTTAAAACAGACTATATAATTATTAAAAATATAAAAAAATCATTTTTAAATATTTAAAGAAAAAGAAAATGGTATAATGTATATAATAAGCGAATGTCCTAGACAAGCGAGTGTCTCACTCAGATTTTCACCTTAAATCGCGATTTTAAAATAATTCTTAAAAACTCAAACTAACCCTAAAATAGCTATAGTTTTAAATATAGCTTAATTATAATATATATTATCCTTATAAACTTTCTGAAGCTATATATACCTCTAGCGCTAGTAGTATAAAACTCACACTGTTTTTTTTACTATTTTTATTTATAACTAGCTTAATAAATTAGTTAGAAATATAAAGAAAATACTATTTTATAACCTTTTTTCTTAAAAGCTTAAAATTAATTCTTTAGAAATTTATTAATTAAATAGCCCGTTTTAGAAAATTTAAAATGTGTACTTTTAGCTGTATAGTATACGTAGGACACTCGCTGGTTTAGGACATTCGCTTATTATATACATTAGTATTTTTCTTAAATTTTTAATTAGCTTATTATATATAAAATTAAAAAAGTACATAGTATAAATAGGTTTTTTCTTAATAACTTTATAAAAATAAATAAATAAAATTTTATAAAAAGTTTTTATATAAATTATTATATAATTAGCTTATATATTAAGTTTTAAATATTTTAAGTTTAGTTCAGATTTTTAAGAATTTTTTAAAAATTGCAATTTAAGGTATAAAATATAAGTAATTAATATACTTATTTAACTAGTATACTTATTATATATATTACATAAAAAAGGCTTAAATAGAACTTAAAAAAATAAAATAAAGTAAAAATAAGTCTTTTTTTAAATATATAATATACTTTAAGTAAATAATATATATAATAAGTGAGTTAGAAATATAAGTAAATTAGAAAAAGTCCTATATTATTAAAATAAAAACTTTAATAAAAATATAATAATAACTTTAATTAATTAAAACTAATTACTATTCTTTTCTTTAAAAGTCTTAATTATAATTTAATAGGTCTTTATATTATAACCTGCCTTTCTATAATTTCTATAATGCCTTTCCCTTAGTATTACTAACCTCCTTTAATTACTACTTTTTAATAATTTAGCTACTACTTATATATTAATATCTCTTTAATCTATCTTACCCTTTCCTTTATCTAAAGTTATCTTCCCTCCTTTATATAAGTAGGTTCTTTTTACTTTATATTACTTACTAAGAGTCTTATTTACTTATTAAAGGATCTAGACTTTAGACTTTAATAAGGCATTCTAATATATTATTGCTTTTATTCCTTTTAAAAGTAACTTAAGTGCCTTAAGAATTAATACTAGAGAGCTACTCTAATATCTTCTTATTTATCTTTTAAAGTATTTAGATTAAGAGCTAGCCTTAAGTATAGTCTTTAGAGTCTTTAAGACCTAAGGGTTAAAGAGGCTAATCTCCTTTTTAACTAATATTAGAATCTATAGCTATATATTAAGCTTTAATATAACATTTTCTAAGTTTAAAAGAATAAGTCTGGCTTTTTAAAAACCTCCTTTAATATTACTCTTTATTATAGTAGCTTTATAAGTAATATAAAAGGCTAAGAAGAACTTAGTCTTTAAAACATAAGTTATAAAGCATTTAATTAATTACTTAATTACTTAATTATAAGCTATTTTAAGCAGTTTAAAGTACTTAATATTAAGAGGCTAAAGTAAGTAAAATAAATAAAGTAGTAACGTACATGATAAGCGAGTCGGAAATACAAGCGAGTCGGAAATTACAAAATACACCTTAAAATGAAATTTTAGAAAATTTCTTAAAAAATTAAACTAGGTCTAAAATAGCTAAAATTTTAAACCTAGCTTATTTATAATATATAATATTTTTAAGAATTTTTTTAAGATATACATACTTATAGCGCTAGTAATATAGAATTCGCACTGTTTTTTTTACTATTTTTACTTATAGTCAGCTTAATAAAATTTTAAAATTCTTTAAAAAAATACTATCTTATAACTTTTTTTCTAATTTATTCTAAAAATGTGTTTTTAAATCTTAATAAGTCTTATATCTAGTTTTAAGAAATCTAAAATTACTTATTTTAGCTGTACAGTATGCTTTTCCGACTCGCTTGTATTTCCGACTCGCTTATCATGTACGTTATATAAAGTATAATAATATAGTTCTCTTTATAATATTTCTTAAAGTTAATAGAGTAATGACTTTTATACTTATTAAGGATTAGAAGATAATAATAACTAATTAATTAATTCTTTATATATTAATTAAAGTACTTAAACTACTTAAGACTTATTTTATTATTAGTCTAGCTATTTAGAGTTATTATAATAGCTTAATTACTTAAGAGGTTACTTTCTTAGTACTAATTAGTAAGGTAATATTAACCTGTAATTATAATAAATAGCTAGATTGCTTAGCCTTCTGTATTAATTGCTTAAATGACTGTAACCTATTCCCAGTTTTTAAGCTATACTGATTTCAGGTTTTTACACCTATTTATACTTATAATAACCATTCTACTTATAATTGTAGAGGCTATAGCAGTGGAACTCGGCGATTGTGGGTCAAGGAATTGACCAATCAGAAAAGGGATTGAAGATTCAGAAAGAGCAGGAAAAGACGATCAGAAGGATAGTCAGTTTGATGTGATTGGTTGAGAAAATGCATGTATTGATGATGATAATCCTTCTGGACTGGCTAGAGAAAAGCCCCAGCTTTATAGAGAGATTGCTGTCCAGTCACATGTCCAATCTAACAGGGGATTTGGACAATTTGTCATAGTAAAACCGGGTAAGACGTGTCCCGAGTTTTAGGACTGTTGGACGTATGTCTGATGCTTGAACTCTAACCTTATTGAAGGTTCTTATTATAGATGTCTTTTGTGGTTATAGTATAAGGAAGATAGGCTTTCTGAGGCATAATATATACCATTATAAAGCTAAAAATCAGGAGATTTTAAATATGTTATTTATAGTCTTATCTAATAAGAGCTAAAGGAGATATTTCCTTATCAGTTATATATTTTATATATAAGGACTTTACAATAATTATACCTATTATAAAGCCAGTCTTATTAAAGTTATAGATATTAGCTAAGTTAATACTATCTTTTATAATTATATTCTCTATAAGCCTAAACTACTTATAAATAATAATTAGATCTTTGCATTTAGCTCTTTAATAGTTATATTTATATTAAGTCCTTATATATAAAATATATAACTAATAAGGAAATATCTCCTTTAACTCCTAGTAAATAAGATTATAAATAATATATTTAAAATCTCCTGATCTTTAGCTTTATAATAGTATATAATATACCCTAGAAAGCCTATCTTCCTTATATTATAACTATAAAAAATATCTATAATAAGAACCTTTAATAAGGTTAGAGTTTAAGCATTAGACATACATCTAATAGTCTTAAAACTTAAGATACGTCTTACCCGGTTTTACTATAATAAATTATCCAAATCCCCTATTAGATTGGACATATGACTGGATAGCAATCTCTTTATAAAGCTAGGGCTTTTCTCTAGCCAGTCTAGTAGGATTATCATTATTAATACATGCATTTCTTAACTAATCACTTCAAACCAACTACCTTTCTAATCGTCTTTTCCTGCTCTTTATGAATCTTTAATTCCTTTTCTAATTAGTCAATTCCTTAACCCACAGTCGCCTAGTTCTACTAATAACCTTCTACTCCTTCCACTCCTTCCACTGCTATAGCCTTTACAATTTATAAAAAAAACGCATCTTAAGCTCTTAGTATTACTTAATGAAGTTAGAAGCCTAGTGCTTACTAATAGGTAATGTATTGTAGTTAGCAAGCAGTCAGTTAGCTATTTCTTTAATACTATATAGTTGTGGAGGAAATCCTTATGAATCTAGGTTAAGAATGAATTAAATAATAATCTATTCCTTAAGGTCAGTTAATTAATATAAAGTAGGGATAATATTGCCTTAAGAAGGTTTATTATAATGTTAGTTATAAAGAGTATTAAGCAGGACTTTATATAATATTATAGTAAGGTAGATATATAATTTTAGATTATTTTAAAGAGCCTAAAGGGTAAGGATAATATTTGCTTCTTTATTTAACTATAATATATTTAGTAGTTAAGAAATAATTAATTAAATAAAAAGAAGGAGAGTTAAGGGATTTTTTCTGACTTGTTTATATTTCTAACTCGCTTATTATATACGTTATTAATATAAGTAAAAGGCTTATAATAAAAAAATAGTATAAAGTTAGTATAATTATACTAAAGATTAAATAAGTATATAAAAGAGTATTACTTAAGTTAAAACGTTTTATAAAATAACTATACTATAACTATTGCTTTTTATAAAAGTATAGTTATTAATATTAAAATATTAGTATTAGAAGACTGTTACTATATATATTTTTAGAAGCTTTAAGCACTAGCTCTAGTACTAGCACCAGCCTTATAAACGGATGCAGATAGTAATACCCTAATGTCTAGTATTAACTTAATGTAAATATCTTAGCCAGCCTTCTCCCTAATGCTTGCTTTCTTAAATGCCTCTATTTATTATAAAGAGGCTCTAATAAATCTAATAATATTATAAAACTTTTTAATAAGCCCCTTATATTACTAATATTTAAGAGCTCGTTTTTAATTATCTAGCTGTTTTAAATAATTACTATTAAGCTTAAAGGCATTAGTATAATACTTATAGAAAACAGCCTTAGTTATTGTTACAGGCTGGAGCCTAAGTGTAGATTCTGCTATATCTTACTGCTTTTACTATTACTTAGGGCCGGGCCTGGACTAGGCCTATAAAGGAGAATTTCCTTCTCTTTAGCTTTTAATAGATTAATACACAGCCAGTCTCTAAGCGCACCTATTTACAGGCCGGTCCTCTTATAGTTATAAGTTTAAAATATAGTTAAAGCACTTTATCTATTAATACTTAATATTATTAAACTTAAATCTTAGGTTTAAATAAGAGTATAGTATTAATAAATCAGTATTATTATTAAAGGCATTATTATAAATACTAATACTAATCTAGCTCTTGATTCCTTAGTCTTAAATAACCTGTTTAATCATTTTTATAATATTTTTATTACTATAGTTCTCTTAATACTTATATAGAGCTAGTAGCTGAGTTTAGTACTTAAGGTCTTAATTAAAGAAATAGTTAATAATAGTACTTATTACTAATTAATTTAAAGATATTTAATAATTAAAGCTAATATATATTAATATTATAGCTTTATTTAGCTTACTCTTAATAATAGCCCTTACTAATTAGTAAACCTTATTAAAGTCTTTTATTAGAGTATAATACTTTAAAAAGATATTTTAAACTAGCTTAAGATTATATTAGAAGAGTTTTATATTTAAGAACGGGTTATTATATATAAAGAAGGAGAGGTTTGAGTTTATAATATAGCTAATGACTAGGTTGTAAATTAAGGTCATTTAAGCTTTTATTATTATTAAACTGGCTAGTCACTTTACTATTTCTATCTTTTAAAGCTTTAGAAATATTAAAGATATTTCTTTTTTATTATAGTCCCTTTTGATAGAGTGCTCTTTATAAAAGTATCTTAAACTATATAATAAAGAACTGTGGCTTATTACATTAGCTACAGATTCTATAGGACTATATAACGCCCTTTATACTATTACTAGATCCTGCTCTGTAAGGAAGTCCTTATAGGCTATGATCTAGCTGCAGCGACCCTTAGAGCGCTTTTAGTTAAGATATGACTTAAGAATGAAGCGTCGGCTTTTCTAAATAATGCTTAGAAGGTCAGGGATGCTCAGAAAGCCTATAGGATTAATAGCAGTAGCTGCTTTGACCTGCTTAATAAAGCTAAAGGGCTTAGAACATTGAAGAGTAAAGACATTAGTAACAGGGCCTCATTGATCGGCTTTAGGGTCGGATATTGTAATAGGGAGCGGTTAAGGGCTGGGAATAGCTTTATCAGAGCACTAAGAGCAACAGCAGCAGCAGCCCTTCAGAAGCTGTTAGCAGAATTAGAGATTTCACATTTCCACCGGATCCCCCTAGCAGGGGCCTGCGGCCATTACCTGGCCACGGGATCCGGGCCAGGATCTATGGGCAGGGGTCACTGCTGGGCTCTTAGCCCCCCCCAATTGAGGCTTGGATTTGTCGGAAAGCTAGCGTGGCACTCTGATATTAATCGTGTATATTATATGTCTCTCCTCCTCTCTTCTTATTCCGAGGTATCAGAGCAAGCTTTATATACCTGTTCTGTGCTGTGTAGAATCAGCTAGAAGCTGATTCCTAAGCCTTGTGGCAAAGTGCTAGGCAACTGAACACATGACCCACCCGGTCTGATGCCGGGCGCATGGTCCAATCTAACACGCCCCTTCAGCTTGAGGGCATCGCCGTCAAGCTGCACTCTTCATCCATCCTTCGTTGTTCCAATTTATCAGAGAGGTCAGCGAGCTTAAGCTGCTGGGTGAATTTGGCAAATGCCTCTCCAGGCAGGCTCTTTGTCAAGCCGTCGGCGAGCAGTCGCGTTGATGGGGTGTAAATCACTTCAATCCTTTCGTCCAGTATTTCCTGTCTGAGCCAGTGATTATGAATATCAACATGCCTCAGCTTCGTGCGTAGTTGTACTAGCTCTGCGGTGACTAGTCGGATAGTCTGCTTGTTGTCGCATTCGATAGTAACTTTCGCAGGAGAGGCGATCGCTCGGCGAGCTGTTGGCGAAGATAAATCGACGTTCAGGGCGGAGATGAGTCTGCTAGCAAAGAGGGCTTCTTTGGCAGCTTGAGATAGTGCTAGGAGCTCCGCTTCCGTAGTTGATGTCGTGACTGTATCCTGTTTGTTCGCTCTCCATGACGTGATCCCTCCGAATAGCTTCATGACGAAGGCTTGTGAGCTCCGACGGTCCGCCGAGTTGTCTGCGAAGCTCGCATCGGAAGCCACTTGTAAGCCATCTTCTTCACATCCAGGGACCGTGCCGTATTCAAGGGAAAGACAGCGCGTTTCGATGAGGTACCACAGAGCCCGATCGGCTGCTTGATGGTGCTGTGGCCCTGGGTTCTGATTAAACCTGGCTAGTCGGCTTGCTGCAAAAGCCACATCCGGTCGAGTCATCACGGCTGCGTACATGATTGTTCCGACTTTGCGTTGATAAAGATTGACGCTTCCGGGGCTAGCGATTTCTTCGTAGGGCAACAGTTCTTCCTGTATCATAGGGGTCATCGCTCGTACTCTCGGCGTGTGATCGGCGAGAAGTCGGCGCATCTTGTCGATGTAAGAGGACTGTGAGAGCCACAGGCGATGGTTTCCACGGTCTCGGATCACTTCGATCCCTAGGAACCATTGCAGAGACTTGCCTCCTTCTAGGTGATAGGTTTTCTGCAGGTTTTCTATTAGTGACATTGCTTGGGGTTTGACCTGCCTTGGAAAGCAGAGGACGCAATCATCCACGTAGAAGAAGAAGATGATATCTCCGTGAAGCCAACAGCAGTCTTCGCCAGGTACTCGGCGAAAGCCTGCCTGTAGCAAGCCCTTCTCGAAGTGCTTTTGCCACAGAAGAGGCGATCGTCTGAGACCATAGAGCGCTTTCTGCAGTTTTAGGATAATCCCTGGCTTCTGATATCCTCTCGGCATCTCCATATAAATTTCTTCATCAAGCTTCGCATGTACGAAGGCGTTAACTGCATCGTATTGCAACATGTCATAGTCGAATCGGTTGGCTAGGGCCACGAGGGTCCTGAATGACATGCCCGCTAGAGTTGCTGCGTAGGTTTCTCGGCTATCGATCGCTTGCTGGTCGCCGCGCACCACGAGACGTGCTTTGATCTTTAGGAATCTCCCATGCTTATCGAGCTTATAGACATAGACCCAATGGCAGCCTAGCACTCGCCGACCTTTTGCTGCGGACTTAGCGACTTCGATCCACGATTGTGACTCTTTGTGACTCTGTAGGTGTGCCTTTTCAGCTGTAAGTATTGCATCCTGGTACGGATGACTTGATCTCTTTGCATGCGAGCTAGGAAGCGGCTCCAACAGTCTCCAATGTGTACCAACAATGGGCTGCTTTTCCTCCCCAGATGTAGAGCTTATCTCCAGTAAGGCATTCGGCTTTCCTGCAGTAATATTTGCAGAGCTAGTAACCCGGGCATTCGGCTTTCCCACAGTAATATTTGTAGAGCTAGTAACCCTTTTGGCACACCACTTTCCCACATCTGGTTCTATATGAGGCTGAGTCACACTTCCTCCGTCAAACGATCTAACGGAGCTGGCCAGGCTGCCGTAGACCGCTCGGCGGTTGCTCGTGCGGTGTTTTGGCGATTGGAGTCTCCCAGCTAGAAATGCTGATTTAAAGGAGATTCTCTGTCTCGGCAACTGTTCGATAACCACTCTGCGAGTGATCTCGTCGTCTGCCTCTCCCTCCTCACGCCCCTTCACACCGAGACCATCGGCCAAGGTGTGGAAGAACGCGGCAGGCGGCGACTGTGGAGGAGTAGGAAGTAACTTAAACTTAGCTGTTGTATACCACTCAGATGTCTCCTGAGATTCCCCATGTTCCTGATCATCCGCTGGGTGTTCAGCGATGTGATGGTCTTCTGATTCGTCTGGGATTTCGTCTGCTTCGTCATCTGGCGGCTGTGAGACCCACTGTTCTGTGTGTTCCTGTATTTGAAGCAGCTCTTGGATTCGCCTCTGGATGGCCTCAAGGTCTTCCTTAAGTAAATCGTCCCGAAGGCTCTCCGAGCGTCCGTCGAATAGTTGCCGTTCGTTGAACGTTACGTCCCGGGTGGTGAAAACCTCCTTGTTTAGCGGGTTCCACACTCTGAAGGAATTGCTTGATGTGTAGCCAACTAGGAAGCCGATCCAGGCTCTTGGTGACTGTCTTCGTAGTCGGTTTCTTCGTAGCTGTGCGTCAGCTGTGAGGGCAAAGACTTTGCAACCGTAGGCTCGAAGGTGCGAGAGGTCAGGTCTCGTGGTCTCGTCAGAGCGAAAATGGCTATGAAACAGCTCATACGGAGTCTTCCGATTCCTATGCATTGACGGCGTGCGGTTATATAAGTAGGTAGCTGCCTTTATTGACTCTGGCCATAGGTATTCGGGTAATTTAGCTCCTGCGCGCATCGCTCGGCCTTTCTGGATGATGACGGCAGCTATGCGTTCGGCGCCTCCATTCTGTGCTTGAGTATTTGGTGCTGAGGGCTCGGCGAGTATTCCTCGATCTCTCAGCAGCTCTGCGACCTGCGGGTGTATCTCTGTAATCTCATTATCGCATTCGATCGCCTTGACTTTGACGGAATATTGGACTTCTAGCATCTTGAGAAAGCGAGTGATCGCCAAGCATAGGGCGGGCGTTGATCGACTGTCTGCATAGTAGTCCCATGAGTAACCGGTGGCTCTATCTGTAAAGATCCAGACTGATGTGTAACCAGCGTAGCCTTGGGTCATCGGATGGAAATCGAGAGCAATACGGTCACCCGGTTTTGCCCTAGCTGTTGCTTCTCGCGGAGCCCGTCTGATCATTCGGTGAGCCTTCGCCACACCGCATGCATCACAGTCGACGGTCGTGATCCTTTGCGGTCCCTCAGGCTCTTCCATCTTCAATCTAACGCCCCTTGAGGCGGTTGTCAGGCACCTCAGAGCATCAGGACCTGGATGACCAAGCCGTCGGTGCCAAGTGAGGGTATCTCCAAGAAGGGGTCGTCTGTGGGTCCACGACGTGTGCTTGTGTCTTCTATGGGGTTGGTCGGTATGTAGGCTTGCCGGAGGCTCGGCGTGTGCTTGTTGATCACTCGTTGTGATCGGTTGACTCTCTCTCCATTCGAGAACCTGTTGTCCTTGTCGTTCGTCGATGGCACCAAGGAAAGTTCGGTCCGATCGTCTGAGACAGTTGTTTCCTGGTCTTGTATCCCACCAGATGCCTCTCTTTCTTAACTTTGAGAAGGATATAAGATTGGTAGTGAGAGCCGTACATAGGGCAACGTTAGGGACTGAAAGCTTCCTTGGCGAGCCATCGGCGGCGGTTAGGATAACAGTTCCTTCTCCGTATCCGTCGATTAATACTTGCTGTGTGCCTGACCAGAAGAAGTCTCCTAGAGGAGCTGCTCGTAGGTTCTTCATTCTCGATGTGTCACGGAAGATGTCTAGCGTTGCTCCTGAGTCTAGGAGGACGGAATCTCGCAGCGGGTAATGTTCACCGACTACTAGGCCAGCGTTCGCGCTGCAAGAGCCGACTGGTCTGAGTCACGCGGATCCTTCTAGCTTGATCTTCCGGATACGATCGGCGAGGTTGTCTTCGTTCTTTTCGATCCGCTTGTTGACCTTCTCTTCGATCCAGGGGGTTAGATCGAAGTATTCTGGCTTCTTTTCTGGGAATGCATAGTAGCACTTCACAAGCGGGTGGCGACGAAAGCAGGCTGGGCACTTGCTTTCTCTGTCGTCTCTAATGCTTCCTCGTGGCCGCTTCTTACTGCCTCCTCGGCGAGCGTTCGTTGAGTGATCGTCTTTTCCTTCTTCTTCTTCTTGGCCACCTCCGCTGTGGAAGGCACCCTGTGCAATTCTTGTCTTCTTTAGAAGCTCCGGTTGGCTGCCGATCGCTCGACGGATGTCTGCCGTGACCGGGCCGACGGTGAGTGTGCCTGCTCTGACCTGGTCCGTTTGGGTGACGTTGTAGGCATTGATCCATGACTCCATCGGTGTAGACCGTAGGGCATCTGTCAGGTCATTGAGCCACTGGTCGGGCTCTGTTGCTTCCTGGAGCTTGACATCTTGGGCTTCGTTAATAGCGTTCCGCCATCGCGTGAGCCAGTCTCCAGTAGCCTGATAGGTAGTGATCTTCTTGGAGCGCGGTTCAGCTAGGATCTCGCGGTACGTTCGGCGAGCCTTCTGCTTGCGTTCGTCTGCGGCAAGAGAGAACTCATTATAGATCGATTGGATCCAATCCGTCAGGGATTTTTCCGCTAGGCAATGGTGTCGAGAGTGGGATTCATCGATCGTATCCATGACCCAGTTTTGGATAGTCTTCACTTTCGTAACTGACTGGATGTATAGCTTGTTGCGGTGTTCGTAGTTGGTCCATAACGCGTTGTATGTTCGGAGACCCTTCTCTGTCAGCTCTTCGACGTCTTGAGCTTGGATAGCTATGTTGTCTCCTTCGTAGAAGTGAGGGTCTTCGTCGTCTCCCCGGGCTATGATCGTATCGGTGCTCTGTGTCGAGGTCGACGGAGTGTCGGCGAGCGTTCCTCGAGTGTTTACCGCGTTCCTCTTGCGGAACTTCCGGATGTTAGGGGGAACAGGTTCCTTGATGTTCAGCTCCGGTTTGTTGGTCTTTGTTGGGTCAAGATAGTCCCAGAGGTTCTCGTTCGTTGCTTTCGTCTTGAGGGTCTTGAACCAGGTGATCCAATCCTCTCCTGTGACGAGTCTGGTAGTCATTATTCTTAGCGAGTGTTCGCTTGCAATCCGTCCTCAGTTAGGTATTCAATCGGGTAATGATATAGCGTATGAGACTCTTAATTGTCGGAAAGCTAGCGTGGCACTCTGATATTAATCGTGTATATTATATGTCTCTCCTCCTCTCTTCTTATTCCGAGGTATCAGAGCAAGCTTTATATACCTGTTCTGTGCTGTGTAGAATCAGCTAGAAGCTGATTCCTAAGCCTTGTGGCAAAGTGCTAGGCAACTGAACACATGACCCACCCGGTCTGATGCCGGGCGCATGGTCCAATCTAACAGGATTAAGTTCGAAAATCACAGAGTTACATAGTCCGGACCCGGAATAATTCAGCCGAAGGCTGACTTTATATTAGTTCTTAAGTTTTCTGAATATAAAGGTCTAGTACAAGATTGACTAAAAGTTTCTGATTAGTCTAAAATTTTATATAGATAACGTACTCCACAAGTGGGTCGGTCGCCCAAGTGAGTCGGTCAAAAATCCGTCAACCTCCTCTCTTTGCATCTAATCATCTATTTCTCTACCACAAAACATGTCACAATCAAATAACGAGTCAAATATCATTCTTGCCCTTCAAGCCTACCGAAATGACCCAAAACTAAGTCTCCGACGCGCCGCAAGGATCTATGAAGCCCATTATAGTACTCTTCTTGACCGACATAATGGCAGACCCTTCCGAGGCGATATTATCCCTAAATCACGTAAACTATCTGATCTAGAGGAACAGACTCTTATTGAGTATATTCTCGACCTAGATTCACGAGGATTTCCCCCGCGACTTCGTGGTGTGGAAGAAATGGCTAACCGACTGCTTGCCGACCGCGACGCGTCACCTGTCGGAAAGAACTGGGCTTCCAACTTCGTTAGGCGACAACCAGAGCTTACGACGCGTTTTAATCGCAAATATGATTACCAGAGAGCCAAATGCGAAGATCCGACCCTCATTCGTGAGTGGTTCTCGCTCGTAGCGAACACAATCGCGAAATACGGCATCACCCTAGCTGATATCTATAACTTTGACGAGACTGGCTTTATGATGGGTATGATCGCAAGCGGAATGGTTGTTACAGGCGCAGAACGGCGTGGAAAGGCGAAATCAGTCCAGCCTGGAAACCGGGAATGGGTTACAGTCATCCAGGCTATTAATGCGGAAGGTTGGGCAATCCAGCCGTTCATCGTGGTTGCGGGCCAATATCACCTCGCCAGCTGGTATCAAGAAAGCAACCTCCCGGGCGATTGGGCTATCGCCACGACCAAAAATGGCTGGACCGACAACGAGACGGGTCTTGAGTGGATCAAGCACTTCGATCGGCACACAAAGACCCGATCAAATGGTCGCTATCGCCTTCTGATCCTCGATGGGCACGAAAGCCACCACTCGACCGACTTTGAGCTATATTGCGAGGAAAACAACATCATCACGCTTTGTATGCCGCCTCATTCGTCTCACCTACTTCAACCTCTCGATGTCGGGTGCTTTGGGCCGCTCAAAAAGGCCTATGGTCGGGAAATAGAGCATTTGATCAGATGCTCTATAACCCACATTTCGAAGACCGAGTTCTTTCCAGCCTTTTACGCCGCCCACCAAGCCGCAATGACAGAAAGCAACATTCGAGGGGGTTTTAGAGGAGCAGGGCTTGTTCCTCTAGACCCGGAGAGTGTGCTATCGAAGCTTGATATCCAGCTACGGACTCCAACACCGGTCGAGGAGGAAGCTAGCCTTCCTGACCCTTGGGTCTCGAAGACCCCAAAGACCGTCCTTGAGGCTAGCTCTCAGTCTGAATTTCTCAAAAGACGAGTTGAAAGGCACCAAAGCAGCTCCCCGACATATATTTTTGAAGCGATTGAGTCGCTATCTAAGGGAACGAAGGCAATAATGCATCAGATGGCGTTATTGAAGTCTGAGAACCAGATCCTTCGACAGGCGAATGAGACCCTTAGTAAGCGGCGCAGAGCAAAAAAGACACGCCTCCGTAATGGAGGAAAGATGACTCTGGATGAAGGGAGGGATTCAATTGATCAGAAGGATGTTGATGCGCAGCTAGTGGCCGAATCGTCGAGAAATCGTGGTCAAGGAGGGTCGGCGCGACCGAAGGAAAGGCGTTGTGGAACATGCGGCAAGACCGGTCATAACGCAAGGACATGTCAGGTAGTTATTAAGACGTCTAGTGAAGAGAATAGCAATTAGTTTTAATTGATTAGATGCTTTGTTGTGTTTTTATTTAATGTTCTATATTGAGGATTAAGATTTTTGACCGACTCACTTGGGTGACCGACTCACTTGTGGAGTACGTTATAATTAGCTTAATAAAATTTTAAAATTCTTTAAAAAAATACTATTTTATAACTTTTTTTCTAATTTATTCTAAAAATGTGTTTTTAGATCTTAATAAGTCTTATATCTAGTTTTAAGAAATCTAAAATTGCTTATTTTAGCTGTATAGTTGTCAGGGCTGGTTACACACAAGGGAGTGAAGAGGGCAGACACGCTGCGAGATAGCAGCTAGCTAGTAGGAATGATGCTGGTGACTGTATTGATCTCTGACCCCCCCTTTGCCTTCGCCCTTTAGTAGCTCTTCTTATAGCCAGGTCTAGTATCCCTTCTTCCAATACCCTAGCTAGCTAGCTGTAGCTTAGCTGCTTAGGTCTAGCTGGTTTGATTGGTCTTCATAATCCTGAGACTCCGGCCCGGCCGGGTCTCTCGTAACCCGGTCGGAGCTCTCGGATCCGGCCGGTTGCGCTTAGCCCGTGTTCCATAACTCCCTCAGCCACTTGCTAGCTGAAAGCTAGTTGTGGCAAACCTGCGACGTAGCTGCGACATTGTGGCTGTTAGGCGCGGCCGCCACTGTGTGACAGTGGATTTCTGCAGTTAGTGCCCCATAGACCCTTCTTGTGGCTTTTGGCCTCTGACAATAGTATGGTTTCTGACTCGCTTGTATTGCTAACTCGCTTATTATGTATATTAATTCACTTTCTTTATAAGATTAGTTTAGTATATTACTATATTAAACAGGGGGACAAGAGGGATACTACTACCTAAAGTAACGGATGCTATAAGGTAGGCAGGATGCAAAGCAGAGCGAGGATAGACAAGACTTATAAAATAAAATAAATAAAAAAAGGGCTAGAGCTGCAATTAAGTGGCTGGCTAGAAAATAAATCAGATATTCTAGTTAATTAAATAAATCTTATTATAATGATATTAAAAACAATTCAATAACTTAAAAATAAAGGTAGGTAAGAACATAATTGATTGCTATCTGTGTCTGAGTTATCTCTGCTTTTTATCTCAGACTAATTCCAGTTATCCTTATTAATAGCTTTATTAAGACCAGCACTCAGATTAGTCAGCTAATTAAAAGTCCGAGTTATTTTAACTAATAGGCCCTTAGCTTTAATATATTACTAACTCCCCCTGTTACTTTAGAAAGTGAATACTATATTACTCTATCTTATAAATATATTATTCTATATAATACTTAGCTAATAGTTTACTTACTAGTTTTAAGTACACTATTAGTAGTTATTATCTAACTTAACTACTTTTAGTACTATTATTCTATGTATTAATATATTATTATTAATAAAGAGTAGCTAAGCTAATTACCTTAGAATAGTAATATACTAAATACTATTCTTTAAAATTAAGTAAAGGCTATAAATATTAAGCCTAAGGATAAGTAAAAAGCAGAACTAGACTTAAAGGATGAGGTTATAGTACTAGATCTTTTAGCTAAAGATATAAAGCTTAATGCTCTTTAGGCTATTCTTATTAAAAGACTGAAAGATAGCTCTAGACTTTCTTTAAGCTCCTAGACTTAAGTATAACATAAGCTAGAGCTCTTAAATATATATTATATTGTCAGGAGCCAAAGGGCACAGCCGGCCGAGACGTAGCTGAGACCGGAAGAGGTCCTAGCCGGGCCGCAAGCGCCGGCAGAAGCCGATGGAAGTCGCCGGCCTAGTCAGGCCCGGCAGCATAAAGAGCAGCTGTTACAGCTTGGTGAGAGAGAGAGTCAGAGATCAGTCCCGTCACCTTAGACCACCTACCTATCAATCTACTATCTAGCTGCTGTCTAGCAGTGTGCCGACCTCTTCACTCCCTTGTGTGTAACCAGCCCTGACATATATACTTATTAAAAAGTTCAATCACTTTTATATATTACTCTCTTTAGCCTTTTCTTACTTCTTTTTTAATTATAACACAGACTTTATTAAGCCTTAATTATACTCTATTAATTATAAGACTTATTAAGTATATAATATACTAATATAATAAGCATTTTATATATTATTTTATCTTTTGCTTTATTACTTTTAATACTTTAATATAATTATAAGTATATATAAAGTCTAAATTCTTTATAAAGTAATATAATAATATATATAAACTACTTATATAAAAGCAGCTTATTATAATACTTAAATAGAATAAGGATTCTAAAGTATAAGTATTAATTAATTTAATTATAAGATATATAATGTCTATTTATAATATATAATGTATATAATAAGCGAGCGTTATAAACAAGCGAGCGTCGCACTCTGATTTTTACCTTAAATTGCAAAATTTAAAAAATTCTTAAAAATTAAAATTAAGCTAAAAATAGCTATAATGTTCAAAATATATTTACTAAATATATAATAATAATTATGAGTTTTTTTTAAATTATTAGAAAAATTTCTTATAAAGTTATTTAGAAAAATCTTATTCATACTGTTTTTTTTCTTATTTTTAATTTTAAAAGATTAATTAAATTAATAAAAAATCTAATAAAAATATAATCTTATAACTTTTTTAATTAAATATTTAAAATTATTTTCTTAAAAATCCTAGGGCTATATAGCCTGTTTTAGAAAATTTGAAATTTATATTTTTAGCTGTATAGTATAATGCGACGCTCGCTTGTCTGTAACGCTCGCTTATAACATATGTTATTCCTTTTAAAATAAGAAGATGTAAGAACTTAAGGTATATAACTATAACCTTAACTATCTTAAAGTATTTATTACATTTAGCTTAATAGATTTATATTAGTAAAGCCTTTACTAATATATACTTTAATATAAAGACTAGTTAACTATAACTAAGCTAAAGAGAATAGCTCTATTATATTACTTATTATAATACAACTCTTATATTATTACTTTTTACTTCTATTATTAATACACTCTATTTTAAAATATCATTCTAAGTAAAAAGTTTAGTATTATAGACTATTAGAGTTAGTATAAATAGTAAGGCTATAATAGCTTATATAACTATAGCTTATACTAAATAAATAATTCCTCTAAGGCTAATATAAAGAATAAAGCAGCTTATAATATATTTATATATATATAAGGATTCTATATTATTACTATTAGCTCTAAACTAAGTAAGAGTATACTTTAAAGTAAGAGTAATCCTTTAAGTATAAATCCTCTAAATATAAAGAGAATATTCCTATAGGTCTTATAAATCGTTAACTATTATTAGTACTATAAGTATAATACTATATACTATTTATATATAAAGAAGAGAATTAGTAATTTAATAAAGGATATAAAAAGTATTATTATAAATATTAAAGTAGCTAATATTACTAATTTAGAAAAGGAGTGTTATTTTAACTTTCCTTATACTTTATAAGAACTAGCTATAATAATTAGAAAAGAAGGCTAGTTATACTATGTTTTTAAAGCAGCTTAGAATAACAGCCTTATAAATAACTTTAATTCTATAATTATCCTAATGTATATAATAAGCGAGTTAGAAATACAAGCGAGTTAGAAATACAAGCGAGTTAGAAAGCATATTATATAATTAAAATAAGTAATTTTAGATTTTTTAAAAGTATATATAAGACTTATTAAGATCTAAAAATACATTTTTAAAATCAATTAGAAAAAAAGTTATAAGATAGTATTTTTTTAAAGAGTTTTAAAATTTTATTAAGCTAACTATAAGTAAAAATAGTAAAAAAAACAGTGTAAACTCTATATTACTAGCGCTATAAATATATATAGCTTAAAAAAGTTCTTAAAAATAATATATATTATAAATAAGCTAGGTTTAAGATTTTAGCTATTTTAGACCTAGTTTAAATTTTTAAGAATTTTTTTAAAATTTCATTTTAAGGTGTATTTTATAATTTCTAACTCGCTTATATTTCTAACTCGCTTATTATATACATTAAGCTAACTAGCTAATATTAATATATCTTTTTATACTAGCTTATAAGCAGTCCTTATATATACTATAAAGTATTATAGTAAAGCTAAGAAGAAGACTAAGTCTTTCTCTTAGCTTATAGACTAGGTCTTACTTTATATATTACACATTTAGCCCTTATTATCCTTCTTCTTTCACTTTATAAATAAGCTAATTACTAAAAGAGATTATTTAATATAAGAGATTTTCTATTTACTATTTAATATTTTACAATAAGAAGGCACTTATATAGTTATTATTATAAACTGCTAACGTGTATGATAAGCGAGCGCGCAATACAAGCGAGCGCGCACTCTGAAATTTCACCTTAAATCGCAATTTAAAGAAAATTCTTAAAAATTCAAACTAAGCTAGAAATGGCTATAATTTTAAAAGTATATTTATTAAGTATATAATAATAAGTATTAGTTTTCCTAGATTATTAAAAAGACTTTTTATGGAGTTATTTAGAAAAATCTTATTCACACTGTTTTTTTTCTTATTTTTATTTTTAAAATTTCAAATAAATTAATTAAAAATCTCAAAGAAATACTATCTTATGACTCTTTTTATTGAATACGTAAAATTAATTTCTTAAAAATCCTAGGGCTATATAGCCCGTTTTAGAAAATTTAAAATTTAAACTTTTAGCTGTACAGTATAAGTGCGCGCTCGCTTGTATTGCGCGCTCGCTTATCATATACGTTATCTATTAGAGTAATAAGCGCATTTATATTATATAAATAATAATATTAATAAGGCTATTAATAGCTATAAGAAATATCCAGTAAAAAAGGACTAATATAAGGATATAATATATTTTAAATACTTATAGTTATATAACTTTAATATATAAAGGAGACTTACTACTTATATAAAAAAGAGGGTCTTATCTTACTTCTCTTAAATATAAATCTATAAAAGCCTCTTCTTAGTTTAATAACTTCTATTATATTAAATTAATAACAGTTTATTTATATTACTTTTTAAAAGAATTACTTATTATAAGTAGTTAGTAGTTTAATTCTTTTATAACTAAGTATATATACTATAAATAGCTTTATAATACTTATATAAATAATTATTATAAAGAGCTAGATATAAATAAATTAATAGTAAAGGATAATGAGTTTAAGCTTAAGGCCTATAAAAAGCTTATTATAAAAGAGGATTAGTATAAACTTACTTATATACTATCTAACTGCTTACTAAAGAAAGAGAATATTAATATCCTTAGTTATTAAGATATTAATATTAATTATAATTAGACCCTTTATATTAAGTAATTATTACAGGCTGGGGCCTGGGTGTATATTCTACTATATCTTACTACCTCTATAGCTATCTAAAGCCGGGCCTGCATAGGGCTTACGAAGGAGGATTCCTTCCTCCTCAACTTTTTATAGATTAATATACGGCTAGTCCCTCAGCATACCTACTTATAGGCCAGCCCTTTATAGTAATATATTAATAATAGCATTCTTAATAGTAATTACTAAAAGTAATATAAAGTGAAAAACACTCTTAACTTTAATATAAATAATTAGCTATTAGAGGCTTATAATTCTTTAAATTTAAAATAGCGCTTAATATATAATATAGTAATAGGCCACTTCTTAACTTAGGATCTCTTATAGTTATTACTTTATATAAATAGTAAAAGTAGTATTAGTAAGTTATACTTTATTAACTTATTCTTTATATACTTTTAAGTTATAATAAATAGAAAAGGGATACTTATTTAATATACTATATTTATAAGTATTATAAGAAATCAGATTTTAAATACTACTTTATATTCCTTATTATACTTACTAATTAATAAAGACTTTAAGCCTCTTTTAACTATTAATAAGGCTTAGCTTTAGAAAAAGCTTAAAGATATTAAGTATTTAATTATTAATAAAAAGAGTATACTTAGACTATATTAACTATTTTAAATTAATAACTATCTTTAAAAAGTATTTTTAAATAAAAATAAAGAGTTCTTTAGTAGCTTAAGTATCTTATTAATTAGTAATTTCTTTTAGCTTCTTCTTATACTATAAAAGCTACTTTATTATAATAAAGAGATTCAGAGAGTAGAGATTAAAGGCAGAAATACATATAGATAATTCAATAAATCAGTCTTTTTAAAAGTTATTTAATAGTAGTATAATAATAATTAGAAGGCATTTTACTTAGTTCTTAGAGAATTATAACTACTTTAACTATTCATAAAATCTGTAACGGGAGCGTCTGGAGTGCTGGACCTAGAGTGGGGTCAATATGTAACTAGGATGTACAGAGCAGGCTATAGAGACTATTAATATATCTACGCATTTATACGCCTGCCCGCTTTCTCTTTCCTCTTTATTATAGTATTCTTATAATATAATAGCATTACCTCTTGAGTTAATCTTATTAGGCCTATGATATTATACTATGATTATTTATTCTTTTTACTTATATCTTAATTAACTCTAATGCGCATTAGTATAAGGTTAATTATTATATTAGATCTAACTATAGATTCGCTTACTTATAGTAAGATATAAGTATAAATAGTAAATTACTATTAATTAGAACTAATTAGTAATTAATATAACTAAGAGCTCTAAGTTAAGTATATAGAGTGTTAATAAAGAGAGTATTAATAAAGTATACTAAGAGAGTGCCTTTTATTAGTAGGTCTAATAGTACTTTACTAAGTCTATAAATAAGAATAGTAAAAGGACTATTAATATAAAAGATAATAAAAGGATATTTATTAGACCTTTTATATAACTTATAGTAGATTTTATTAAAGAAGATTTAAATACTTAAATCTATAAGATTATAGATAATAGCTAATTTATAATCTATATAAAAGACTAGGATAGAAGATTTAAAAACCTTTTAATTAATACTAATAATATTAAATTAATAGTCTAGAAATACTTTAAAGTATAAGCCTTAATAATTTATAATTTTACTCAGTAATTAGTAATCAGAAGGTAGTAAGATGAGCTTATTAAGCTATATAATAAGTATATTAAAATAACTAAGTAACTTATTAAAAAGTATAATAAGGTAATTAAGGCTAAAGTAATAGCTTATACTAAGGTAGTATGGATTAATAAGGAATTAGTATAGTTAAAAGTAGTATAGTATACTATCCCTCTTTATAAAGATATACTTCTTAAGAGTAAGATAATAGCTAAGACTAAGCTATACTAAAAGCAGGAGAGTGACTTACTTAAGCTTAATAATAGTAAGGAACCGGACTTTAAAGACTGGCTTATTAAAGCTAGATGTAAGCTATAATATAACGGCTTATAAGACTATTCTAAAGAGGAGAATAAAGTATATTATATTTTTAGTTATTATAAGGGTATTATAACTACTTATTTACATTCTCACATGCTTAAGAACGTAGAAGAAGATGCTTTTAAGACTACTAAAGATATCTTCTAAGCCCTAATGACCCTCTTCTAAGATAAAAATAAGAAGATTAAAGCGTAAGAGGAGTTTACGGCCTTAAGATACTATACTAATAGTAGTTAGTATAGCTTTTATATTAAGTTCTTAGCTATAGTAAATAATATTAAGATCTTTAAAAGGGATTAAAAAGAAGAGCTTTATAATAAAGTGCTAGTAGAAATAAAACGTACTATAGCTATATAGCGCTTTACTAAAGAGGTAAGCTTTAATACCTTTATAATAGTACTTAGTAATATTATAATAGTAAAAGAGGCCAATATAAAGACCTTAATAAAGAAAGATAGTAAAAAGACTAGCAAGTTATAAACTAATAAAAGCAATAGTACTATTATTAAAAAGAACACTAAGAAGTTAGTAACTTTAATACTTAAGTACTTAAAGACTAAGATTAATAGTAAATAGACTTTTAAAGACCTAGAGGTCTATAAGCTAGCTAAAGAAAGGAAGTGCTTTAAGTATAAGAAAGTCAGCCATACTTACTAAGAGTGTTTAGAAAGGGGCGAAGTGAATGAAGTTCATACTAAGGCTAAGAAGGCAGAGCAGATAGTTATTATTATAATCCTTAATAAATTAGATAAGTCATCCTCTAAGTTAGAAAAAGATAAGTTCTAAAGGAAGTCTCCTCTCTAAGACCTAAATTACAATTACTAATCTTTAATAAGAGCTTAATTAATATAAATAAACTACTTAATAAAGAGAAGCTCTACTATCTCTATATAATAGTAAGTTTAGGGTTAGTAATTAAAGTTAAAGGTCTATATAATACTAGAGTGAATAATTATGTCTTTATAAATAAGGATCTAGCCCTAAGGATATACTAATAATTATAGAGCTATTAAATTCTAATCCTAAGGCGGGGACTTATTATTAAAGGATATAAGAGCAGATAATAACGGATTACTTATATTATAGTAATAACGCTAGATATAGATAGTAAATAATAGCTAAATTATCTAATATTAGAACTTAGAATGCATTAAGACCTAATTATTAGAAGGAAGTAATTTAACAAGTATAATATAGAAATCTTTATTAAATATCACTACTTATAATAGCCTAATAACAGGCCAAAGGATTACTTTAATAGTAATATTATAATATTAATATCTTTATTAAAGGGCCCTTACTATTTAAAGCTAGCGGACTAGGCTAATATAAAATAATATAATTAATTAAGCGTAGAATGAAAGAAGGCTTATAAGAATCGGATCTTTAAGAAAGGAGATTATTTACTAAAAAAGCAATAGTTAGATAATACTAAAGAGAATATAGCTAAGATGAATAGAGTATTAAAGAATATAGCGCCCTCTCTTTTAATAAGGGATTTTAATACTAAGCTAGTAATAATTAAAGCTAACTTATTATAGTAATTAATAATTAATACTAAGGGGGTTATAATTAAAATTAGTATTATTAGTATTAGTAGATAGTAAGAAAGAGTAGTTAAGTAAGAGAATACTAAATAGATTAGTGTCAAATATTTGGTGTCAAATTGTGTATTCTGTCCTTGCCGCCTATGCCTTGAGGTTTCAGGGCAAGCTTTATATACTCTTTCTCTTCTGTATAGAATCAGCTAGAAGCTGATTGCTAAGCCTCGTGGCAATAGGTGGCAATAGGTGGCAACTTTCGCCTCTGACATATCTGACAATTAGTAAAATCACCCTCTAAGAGATTAATAAAATTATTAAAGAGTGATTAGAATAAAGAGAAGCTAGAAGAAAGAACCTTTATAAGGATATGCTTAAACTAAAGGAGAATGTAGAGTTAAAGTTACTTTAATAGTACTTATACTTATAGTATGCCTTTTCTAAGGCTGAGTCTAATACTTTACTACTTTACTAGCCAGGTGTTAATATAAAGCTAGAATTAAAAAAGCTAATCTCTAATAGTTAGAAAGTCTTACTAATATATAAGTTAAGCTTTATAAATAGCTAAAAGTAATAAAGAACTATATTAAAGAGCACTTATAGAAAGGATTTATTATACTAATAGCTAATGCACTATATATATTACTAGTCCTATTTATAAAAAAGAAGAATAGTAAATAGCACTTTTATATAGACTATAAGAAGCTTAATAAGTTAATAATAAAGAAATATTATATATTACTCTTAATAGAAGAAACTTAGTTAAGGCTAGTAAAAGCAAAAGTATTTATAAAACTTAATATTTAATAGGCCTTTTATTAAATGCGGATATTCTTAGAATCTAAGGATTTTATAGCTTTTAAGACTTAATATAGTACTTATAAGTATAAAGTAATACTATTTAATTTAACTAATAGCCCTTTATACTTCTAAACTTATATTAACTATATCTTAATAGATTTTCTAAATATTTATTATATAGTATATATTAATAATATTCTTATTTACTTAGAAAATATTAAAGACTATAAAGTATATATTAATATAGTCTTAGAATAACTAATTATAATAAGGTTATAAGTAAATATTAATAAGTCAGAATTCTATATTATAAAGACAGAGTTCCTAAGCTTTATAATTATAATAAACAGGATCTAGATAGACTTAAAAAAGATAAAGACCATTATAGACTAAGAAGAACTAATAAATGTATAAAGAGTATAGGCCTTCTTTAGGTTTTATAACTTCTATTAAAAGTTCATTAAGTTTTATAGTTAGATAGTGTAACTACTTATACTATTAATAAAGAAGGGGATTCTATAGAAGTAGACTGAAGAGGAGATAATTATAATAAAGGCTATAAAGTTAGTAATTTCATTAGCCTTATGCTAGGCTTAGTATGACCCTTTCTATAATACGATTATTAAGACTAATGTATTAAGAAGTATAGTAATTATAGTATTAACTTAGAAGAGTAAAGACAGAGACTAGCACTCTATAGCTTTCTTCTTTAAGATAATAAATAATATAAAAATATATTACTCGATTTATAATCAGAAGATACTTATAGTAATATTAGCCTTAAAGGAATAGAATACTAAGCTCTTAGGGCTCTAATAGTAATTCCTAGTTATTACTAATTATAAAGCCTTTAAATACTTCTTAATAAAATAATGCTTTAATAGTAAGTAAGTATAATAAGCGGATGACTTAATGCCTTATAATTTTAAGATTATTTACTATTTAAAGCAAGAGAATATTATAATGAATGCTCTGTTTTAAAAGTCATCTGAATTAGCTATATAGAAAGCATAATAAAAAGCTATATAAAACAGAGTACTATTAAGTCAGGACCTAATAATTAGTTCTATTAACTATAAGATTATAAGCAGTCCCTATACTAAGCCTAATTCTAAAGAAGGACTAGAAGTAGTATTAATTAGAGCTAAAGCTATTAAGTCTTCAGTTAGCTTTAGAAGAGAGGCTATCCAGATATTAGAAAGATAGTAGCTGCTTAATGCTATCCTCTAGGCTAATAAGGCCTCTTCTTAATCATAGCCCTATTAAGAGAATGTAGAAAAGAAGGCTAATAGTTAGATAATAAATAAAAGTATAATTTACTAGAACTAGTGCATTTTTATTTTAAATAACAGTATTCTCTAAATACTAGTTATTAAGGAGAATTACTATAAGCTTAATATAGCCCACTTAGAATATAATAAAACTATTAGATTAGTTACTAAGAGGTTTTAATAGCTAGGTTTATTAGTTAATATTAATTAGTTTTAAGTAAATTATAAGCTATATAAAAGAGCTTATATTAATAGAGATAAGACCCTTAGATTACTATACTTATTAAAAGTCCTATACTAAATATAATAGTATATTATAATAGATTTCTATTATATACTTAAAGATAAGAATAAATATAATTATATATAAGTAATTATTAATTAGCTTAGTAAGATCGCTTTTTCTATACTTTATTACTAGATAGCAATAGTAAAGGATATTATATATAACGTACTTGATAAGTGAGTGGGCCAAACAAGCGAGTGGGCCACTTTGAAATTTCCTAGCATTTACACCTTAAATGAAAATATCTTTAAAATATTCTCTAAAATTAAAACTAAGAGTAAAATAGCTAATATTATAGAAATAGCTCTGTTATATATTAAAAAATAAATATGAATTTTCTTAGCTTTTTTAAAAAATTACTTAATAAGCTATATTAAAAATCCTTATTCGCACTGTATACCTAGCTATTTCTATATAAAGGAATTTTTTTAAAAATTTAAAAAAATTATTATATAGTTTTCTTTTTAATTAAATAATTAAAATTAAAATTATTTTATTTTTAATAATTAGATAGCTAGTTTTAAAAATTTAAAGTTTAGCTCTTTTTAGTGCACAGTATTCGTGGCCCACTCGTGTCAGAGGCCAAAAGCCACAAGAAGGGTCTATGGGGCACTAACTGCAGAAATCCACTGTCACACAGTGGCGGCCGCGCCTAACAGCCACAAGGTCGCAGCTACGTCGCAGGTTTGCCACAGCTAGCTTTCAGCTAGCAAGTGGCTGAGGGAGTTATGGAACACGGGCTAAGCGCAACCGGCCGGATCCGAGAGCTCCGACCGGGTTACGAGGGACCCGGCCGGGCCGGAGTCTCAGGATTATGAAGACCAATCAAACTAGCTAGACCTAAGCAGCTAAGCTACAGCTAGCTAGCTAGGGTATTGGAAGAAGGGATACTAGACCTGGCTATAAGAAGAGCTACTAGAGGACGAAGGCAAAGGGGGGGTCAGAGATCAATACAGTCACCAGCATCATTCCTACTAGCTAGCTGCTGTTTCGCAGCGTGTCTGCCCTCTTCACTCCCTTGTGTATAACCAGCCCTGACAACTCGCTTGTTTGGCCCACTCACTTATCAAGTACGTTATATACTATTACTATATCTACTATATTTTTAAGGTATTAAAAATAGTAATATTAGACTAAGGACTATAGTTTATTATTACTTTTATAAATAAGCTATATAAGCTTATTAAAGTAAAGTAGAAACTAAGTATAATAAAGCACTCTTAAATAGATAGGAATACTAAGATTTATAACTAATACTTAAATTACTAACTATAACTATTTATTAACTATTATTAAAATAACTAAAGTGAATTATTATTATTAATAGACTATATATAGATAAATCTTTATTATAAGTTACTAAGTATAGAATTAATAAGACTATTACTTAACTACTTATTCTAATTCTAACTTAATTAAGATAAGAGAACTAACCTTAAGAGCTATAAAATAAAAGCTGAATATTTATTAAAAGAAAATACTTAATAGTATATTAAGCGGATTGTAGACTCTATTAAAGTTATTAAGTAGAATCTCTACTAAGCATAAGAATAGTAAATCCGCTAAACTAATAAGAAGTGCTAGAAACTGGATTTTATAATTAGAAATAAAGTCTGGGTTAATATATATAGACTTATAAGTATAAGACTTAGTTAAGCATTAGACTAAAGGAAGAGAGAGCTATAAATTATTATAAAATAAGTTAAGTATTTATACTATTTAAACTTACTCTCTTTATAATATATAAACCTAACTCTATATATAGATTAGTTATAGTATTATTCTAATAATCTTATATTAAAATAGAATAAAGACTTATTATTATTTAAAGTTATTAATAGTACTAAAAAGTATAAAGTTTATAAAGTTAAAGAGAAATAATATAATAAGTATAATAAATAGCTTTAGTATAGAGTAGACTAAATTAGATATAATCCTAATAATAAATTGTACTTTATTAAAAACTTTAAGAATATATTAATATAACTAAAGGAATTCTATAAAGAATATTTAAAAGCACTTAAGCTATTAAAGCGATTATAGGCCTAAGTTAATATAATTACTATAGATATAAATATACTAAAGTACCCTAATAATAATTAACTAATTAAACTAGGCTAAGGGCCTAAGAAAGTATAATAGAAATGAAGAGTCTTTATTATCTAGTGATTATAAGGATTTAATAACTTATGCTCATACGGCCGTTTTAAGCGCCTTAAAGAGGGGGGTAATATAATCGAAGCGTTTAGAGTACTAGACCTAGAGTAGGGTCGATATATAACTAGGACGCACAGAGCAGGCTATAGGGACTATTAATGCGTCTACGCGTCTATGCGCCTGCCTGCTTTCTATTTCCTCTTTATTATAGTATTCTTATAATATAGTAGTATTACCTCTTGAGTTGATTTTATCAGGCCTGTGATAAAATTCTAAAAGCTCCTTTCTAACTATATATAAGCAAAACTAGACAATTAAAAGATTATAAGGTTTATTAATACTTTAAAAGTATATATTACTAAAGATAAAGTAAATAAATATAATTACTATTACTTTAATTACTTTAACTAGCTAGTTATTTAAATTATAATTAAGAATATTAGCTTTAATATAGTTATTATACTTAATAAAGTAAATAACTGTCAGGGCTGGTTACACACAAGGGAGTGAAGAGGTCGGCACACTGCTAGACAGCAGCTAGATAGTAGATTGATAGGTAGGTGGTCTAAGGTGACGGGACTGATCTCTGACTCTCTCTCTCACCAAGCTGTAACAGCTGCTCTTTATGCTGCCGGGCCTGACTAGGCTGGCGGCTTCCATCGGCTTCTGCCGGCGCTTGCGGCCCGGCTAGGACCTCGTCCGGTCTCAGCTACGTCTCGGCCGGCTGTGCCCTTTGGCTCCTGACAATAACCTTATAAAGTAAATCCTTATATATATTAGCTCTTATTTTATATTAATATCTAACCTTTAATAATTAATTAACTTTTATAATAATACTTATAATATAGTTTATAATATTAACTAAGTACTTAAAGCTAACCTTATTTAAAACCCTCTTTATATTATTATAATAGAGTTTAATAAATATAATAAACTAATATTCTTAATTACTCTTAATAATAAGAAGATTATATTAATTCTCTTAATAAAGAAGGACTTCTTTATTAAAGCCACTCTCTATACTTATACTTAGTTTTTCTTAATTATATACTATATAATTACTATATATAAATTATAAAATATTATTAAAAATATAATAATTATAGATCTATTTTACTAAGACTTTTAGACTGATTTAAACTATATAACTATCTCTTATATAAAAACGCTTAATAGTCTAATATTAAATATACTATTTAATTATAATCACTTAGTCTATAAGTCTCTTTTAAATAGTATAAAGATAAAGATAAAGGATTAAGAGCTTTAAAAACAATAAGTGCTTATATAGAATCTATATATATTATATAATACTAATAATAGTTATAGTAATAGATTAGTATATGAATAATACAATAATGATAATAGCTTCCCGGCCCGCGGACACACAGCCTTGAGCTAAGGCTACCCCATACACCCCATCGCCGCTCCAATGTGCATAGGGTGACGTAGTATTTTATATATTCCGGATTATGAAGGCATTCAGATACCTGCAGTCAAAGAATGACTAGATCTGATCTGACTGATCTGAAAGATTCGCTGATCTGATTTGTTTGACTGAATCTGACTGTTTTAGTCTTTAGATAGCTTGAACTGATGCTATCGCTGCCCGTCACGCTCGCTGACGGCCTCGGGCAGCTAGTGTATTAGAGACGAGGAGCGCGCGGCGGGGTCCGTTTCTTGAGAATGTGCCCTCAAGTTAAAGATCATGTATATCCTAAGATTAAGCTCCTTAATGATCCTATGAAGATATTTGCGTAGGTAGTCATATCCTAAGTAGAAGCTTACCCAGTTTGCGGCCATGTTCCTAACGTCTCGTTGTTTCCTTGATCCGTCCTGTGGAATCTATCTGGGGTCGTCATACCTGGAGCAGTAGCAATCTTGAGCTGATATATGCAAGTTAACGAGTCACATGCTGCGTTGGAATATCGGTTCTGGTACTGCACCCGGGCTCCATGTTCTATCGAGACGGGATGTGATAGATTGCCGCAGCTTCACCCATCATGAAGAATCCGTTGACCAAAACAAGTGCTCCAATCTAGTTCAGCAAATTAATTCGTGCCGTTCCTAGCCTTCCACTCACTTCACGATACTTCGTTGACCCCAGAGTGCGTAAATACTCGAAGCAGCCCATCCTCCGCCTTAGCCTGTATTTCGTTGTGTCAATCTCTTCATAGCGCCCTAATGGGCCAAAAGCCTGGATCGATGACTGTGCCCATGGACTTCCGCCATGGATGAATGTCAACCAGGCTTCCCTCATCTTTCTACTAATTGCCTCAGCCCCAGGCTTGAAAGAAAGATCAACGCTGCCGAAGAGGAAAATCAGATCTACGGCATGATGAGCTCGACTTGACGCTTGCCGCGGGTTGGCTTCGTCAACTATATACTGATAGATCTTCTTGCCGTCCGTCTTGCGCCACCTCTCAGCCATCTCTAAGGCAGGGAGTGCGAATCTTGCGTCATTGATAATGTCTAAAGCGTCATGGCGGCAAGATTGTGGACGGTCGGGATGGATGTGGTAGAGTTCCTCAAGCTTGGAGGAGCTGCGCAACACTCAAGTATGATGTTGATGATGTCCGCCGGGCTCATTTCCTCAATACCGCTACGCCAGATAGCAGATTAATTCTAGTTTTTGAGCAGAGGAACCAGCATCGTATGGTAATGGTATTACTTAACTTATATTCTGTATCAGATATCATCAATGCGTCAACTTCCCCCACCTTCTGTTCCCATTTCTCCAATTCAGGCTCCTGCTGGAGCCACATCGTGGATATTCCACAGTTAACAAGCGCTTGTACTAACGACTCTGCACTACCATCTTTCAATGTGTCTCCCCTGGAGGCTAAGTCCGTCTTTATTCGTGCCAGTAAGCCGATTCCAGCACTCAATGGTTGTGGGGGTGATAGTTAGAGCGAGCCCGAAGCCAGGATGGCCTTTTGGACCTTGCTTGAACTGGATTTAGATACGATATGAGCGTGTGTATAGATAGCTCCAGCACTCTCTCCAGCCAACGTGATTTGTTCCTGGCACCATTTGTTAGCGAGAATGCCTTATGAGTGTTAGATATGTGACTAACTGGATCTCCACCGAAATCCTTGATATTCCTCGACACCCACTCAAGAGCGAGCCTTTGATCCTGAAGGGCGAGGTTCTTTTGTCCTGTGCCATCGCCAAAAGCAAATATGTTCAGCCGGTAGTTGACTGTTACGATGATTACGGGTTTCTCGAAGTCGACCGAATGTGCTGTAAATCTAGTGGGATCTGAGGAAAAGCACCTTGTAAGTCCAACAAGTCGGCGTGGTTCCTGGACTTTTACTTGCCACAAACCGCGGTTGCGGCTGATGCAAAGGTTACGCATTGAGAGCCTCCTGCGGATCATATGAGACCCTGATATCAGGTTCTGGGACATACCGTGAACCCAGACCAACATAGGCAAGAGGCCGTTGCCGGCTATGTCTGCCTGGGATGGGCGTGAAATATTCAAGTTCAAGCACTTGAACTCGTCTTGGTCAATATGCGGACTCGAAATGTGCTTTGGCAGTCGGAGTAGATGGCCGACATCGACATCAGGCTGTGGACACTGAGGGCTTCGAAGTCACAAAGATTAGCTCAAATACGCGAAGTTCTATGGAATTCTTGATATCGAAATTACCCGAATTTTCTAGGGTCAAGATTCTCTCCCGTGAGCTCGACATACTCTGGCTTTGCGTATCATTCGCTGGTGCGACCGTAAGGAATGCCCCGGAAATGCCAAATTGGTCGCCCAAAGCGCTCGTCTACGGCGCCCTGGATCAGGCCAGACGATGTCTTGAACGTGATGCCTGATTCAGCCATGGGAGGTGACTTGTCGATGCCCAATGTCTTTACAGTCACTTGCTTGATGAAGGTCGCCCTCTTTTCTCCGTTTCTCGCCTCTGTAAAGAGGGTAACTAACCTCCCCTGCCAAATCTACGCTGGAGCTTTGCATGTAACATCTGACCGTATCCGATGCCGATCTGACCGTATCCGATACCGATCTAGCAGCAGCCGATACCGATCGAACAGCTTCCGGTATCAATCTAACAGCATCCGGTACCGATCGAACAGCTTCCGGTATCAATCTAACAGCATCCGGTACCGATCGAACAGCTTCCGGTATCAATCTAACTGCATCCGGTACCGATATAATAGCATCCAGTACTGATCTAACAGCATCCGGTACCGATATAACAGCATCCGATACCGATTTAATAGCATCCGGTACCGATCTAGTAGCATCCGGTACCGATCTAGCAGATTGGTATGCCGGATGTACAGCAACACACGGTTTGGAGAACTATGCATCTTTCCTCCATTTCTAAAGTAGGATCTAAAACAAAATTCTGGTTCGACGAATTTCGGCATCACGTGCCAGCCGAGAGAGACTTTGAACCGTGCTAACCCCATCGTGGTTGTGTACCTAAGATGTTATCCGGGGTGACTCGGAGTGCAGTACCGATGGACACTTGTACATTGGTGAGGCACTAACCCCGCATCGCTACCCCTCCTTAGATAATGCTGATGAGATGCCAAGCTGGTCTAGCTTGCTGGCTGGAGTAGAGTGGTATATCAAGGGCAGGGACGAACGTCCACATTTCCAATCAGAAGCACACAATTCTTGACTCCGATAACCGCCAGAAACGAGACTCAAGATGCCTGAAGCCCACGAGTATCAGAACATCTTCCACTGGGCTGAAACCCAAAAGGACGGTACTATCCCGTCCTTCGCTACGAGGATAAATGACCCTTATGAATATCTGCACGGGTTTAATAATAGTTTCGAATCTGAAGCGGTGCCAGGGACAATTCCACAAGGACAAAATAACCCTCGATGCGTCAGATTTGGACTCTACGCCGAACAAATGACTTCTTCGGCCTTTGTTGCACCGCGGCATGTTAATAAGAAAGCATGGCTGTACCGAGCTCGTCCGGCAGTGGCACACAACGGTTTTGTAAGTGTATCCAAGACTGCCAAGGCTATTCGTGTGCATCACTGACCGATCCGTTCTGACTAGGCGGATCTGCCAACCGTTGAGGGGATTGAAAACTGCTTTCTACCTTTGAATCCCCGTGTGAAAGTATCCCCGACACAACTTGCCTGGGTAAGTCGTCATTCCTTTCCGTCTTTCTCCCATGACAAAAGTTGACCTAAAAAAGCTCCCGTTCGATATTATAAACGGTGCTGATTTCGTGTCGGGGCTTCGCACCATTGCTGGCTCTGGTGATCCCACGCTCAGAGAAGGGATCGCAACCCATATCTTCACCGCAACTGAGAGCATGGATAACCGCGCATTCGTTAACTCAGATGGCGACTTCCTAATAGTTCCACAGCAAGGTGTCCTAGATATTCAAACTGAGTTTGGGCCCCTATATGTCCAGCCAGGAGAGATCTGCGTCATCCAGCGCGGACAACGATTCAGGGTCTCAGTTGAAGGCCCAACAAGAGGCTATATCTTAGAAATCTGGGGAGCTAACTTTGAGCTTCCAGAACTAGGTCCTCTAGGGTCTAACGGTCTGGCAAATGCTCGGGATTTTCTTCATCCTAAGGCCAAGTATCAAGTCACACATGATGATCCCTGGGAGATCGTCTACAAGCTAGGCGGAAAGTTCTTCGTTAGCAAACAGAATCATTGCCCGTTTGACGTAGTAGCCTGGCACGGTAACTATATCCCATATAAGTATGATCTCACCAAGTTTGTGAACGTGGGTTCAATCAGCGTGGATCATATCGACCCCTCGATCTTCTGTGTCCTTACGGCCAAGTCTAGAGACCCGGCTGCACCTCTTGCGGATTTCCTCATCTTTTCCCCTCGTTGGGATGTCGCCTCGCACACATACCGCCCTCCTTACTATCACCGAAATGTCGCTTCAGAACTCATGGGCCTAATCTACGGCGAATATGGAGGACGCTCAGATGAATTTCAGCCTGGCGGCGTCTCTTTCGAGTGCGGAATGGTGCCTCACGGCGTAGCTTATGAGGTTGGTTACTGCAAATAAGTAGTTAAACTAGGCATTCTAATCTTTTATAGGAGTTCAAGGCGGCCTCAGCTAAGCCGCCACCAGAGATTCAAATCTCTAAGGGCGCTATTGCCTTCATGTTCGAAAGCTGCCGACCGTTTACAATAGCTGAGTGGGCGTGGAATAGCGACAAGAAGCATGAACATGAGCCAAAGATGTGGGATAACCTAGTGGATAACTTCTCCTCTCACAAGGAGGAAGTTGACAGGATCTTAAGCGAGAAATAGGTGCTTGATTGAGAATGCCGAGAAACGTCTCCGGCTGAGATGTAAAAGAGAAACTTACTCTGGCCGCTATTTTCTCACCGAAGTTTAGTTATCCTATGTATGACCTGTTAGATCGAGCAACCAGGGCTAATAATATGTTTTTTGCTCCGATAAGAATCATGTATAAGATCTAATCTGTATTTGCCTGGCGAGGGTTTTCTCAGCAGCTTTTAATAGACTTGCCATCCTCAACCATCTTCCTATGGATACAAACCCAGTTTAGGAACGATAACTGCCTGTTTTGGGGACGTAAAAAGTACTGTAATATTGAAGCATGCGTCTGATAGAGAAAGTATGGAAAAGCGACGTATCTTTAAGATGTCTTCTCAAATCTCTTGAAATTAGTACCGACTCCTGATGTAAGCTATCGTCATTAATTAAGATGCAGTAACGTTCTTGATTCTAGAAGCAGAAGTCGCCTGTAAGAGTTGTATAAATATCCTTAATATAACCAAATATTGGTGGACTAAGTATGCGCCCAGAAATGACTTAAGCATAGACAACACTTTAGCCCTGCTGATGGCTGGTAGCTCTCTCGACGAGCCTGAGGCCCTAGACACAAGAGATAGGTTTTCATCAAGCCAAAACAAATTAGAGAGGCGAAGGGCCAAGTTAAACAGGCATGATACTGTGTTTGTTGCTATATCCATATTTTGGTCCATTATAGGAACGATGTATAAACACGCAATTAAAAAAGCACAGAGGCTTACTATTGCAAAGGTTACGCCATTTTCCTAGAGAGAGTAACCTGAGGTGAGCTAGGTGAAATAGGAACTGAGTAAGCTAATTAAATAGCTGATCTGAACTTGGCAAGATGAGACGAGCACCAAAGAAACCGTCTTGGCACATCGTCATAGCTGTGCTAGCCAAGTTTGGTTTGATAACGGCAGTTGAAATATATCCTTTAGCTGACCACGGCCTCGATAAAGTGATACATACTCCTAGGCCCTGTAAGTCTCTTGGGGGTTATATTTCACTCTTGGTTCTGGCCCTGCTACAGGACCCCTCATGCTCGTCAATATCCTTCAATGCTATTGCCTCGTTGACGAACAGACCACTCAGCATACCCGGCCAATTTCGGCATCGCGGATGAAAGAAAAGATGGCCTAGGCATGGGAACCGTGGAGGACACAGTAGGATCATCATCACCTCCGGTGCCCGCGGCTCTTATCCAAGATCTGAGCCAATTTGGCTGCAACATGCTGAATTCGGAGGCCTGCAGGTGCTCGAGTGAGCGATACGCGTTCATTTGTACTTGCCCTCTTTCCAAGGCAAGACTCCGCACATGATGCCGCCTACCGCTGAAACCTCGTATCCTCTGCGCAAGAGGGCAAAGCATACACGGTCCAAATTAGGATGTGGAGTGTGTCGGTAAGCTCAAAAAATCCGTGTTTCAACTCCGAATTGGCCACATGAGTTGAGTTGGGACTGTTCACTGACAATCTCTCTTCCCTTGATTCTAGCACACGTCGCGTCCGATGTGATCGCACTCGGCCGGCATGCGAGCGTTGTACCAAGACAGGCAGACAATGCGATGGATATCCTTTATCAGAGCCAACAGAGTCAACGGCTCTGACTCAGAGAAAGCCATTAGCGCCATCGTTACCCTCCTGTTCCCTCTTGCGTCCAAGACTCGACATCGCCCTTGATGCCCAGGAGTGCAGGGCATTGGACTATTTCCGGACCAAAGCCGCGCCAGAGCTCTGTGTATTCTTTGAAAGCGATCTATGGAGTAATCTAGTTCTCCGAATAAGCCGTCGAGAAGCCTGCGGGCGGCAGATAGTCATTGCTCTTGGTTTCCTGCATGAGAGATTCACACATCCCACGCCAGCTCCAACTCGACGCCATCTCCACCAACTACAAGGCAACGAGCCATCAATGAATATGGCCAGGGGATTATCTTTCTAAATGCCCATATATCAGCTCAAGGATGGGCAAGCCTGGAGATAACGCTGCTCTGCTCTATCCTCTGCGTCACCTTTGAGTGGCTGAGAGGCGACCTTGTTGCTGCTCATACACATCTATGCAGCAGCATGTCCATCATGTCTCAGTGGAATGATAGCAAACGATCCTCTATCAATCGAACGTCACCATCCTCTCCCGGTGGACACATGATTCGAACACGACTAGGTCAGTTATGGACAAGCTTGTTGTTCCAGGCACGCACCACGCCAACCAGCTCGTTCTTGCAGAAACTGAGGGCTCTTTCGAACCTTTTACAGCTTACAGCATGCTAGAACAGTTCTCGATGTATTGCTGGTTCATCTCCCGGACGCTATCTCACAGCGATGGCCAGACTAGACACGACGTGGCAAGCCTTGGGACATAGCATGTCGCCTGACTGTGTTGCATCGGATAGTAAGGGTGCATTGTGATGTGAATAGAAGCTCTTGATTTCTAGCTATTTGAAGGGCCTAAATCAGCCCTTATATACATGAAGGAAAAGACGGTCTCGTGACCTTAGTCAGGGATCCGAGCCTTTAGGGGCTCGAGCCTGTGGCCTGTCATGAGGGCACAAAAAAGCAAACATGATCCTAGAGTCTGATGAGAGTCTGATGATAGTTGTGACAGACTGAATGGTCTCAGAACTTCACCGCCTTCCTCGTCACACAGGAAGCAAGGGAGCGAGAGAGAGCACAGGCGACCATCTTGAAACTCTGGCATCGTACGGCACACCCGCTTTTCGTCTCGAGCTTTTCAAGCGACGAAATATACTTTGACGGATTCCTGGAAGAGTTTACAGACGTCGTCACCAAGACAGGCGAGCTGCTATTATCGCCGACAATTCAGTTTTCTGTGGATATTGGAATAGTTCCACTTCTGTTCTATGTGGCTCTTAAGTGCCGACACCCGCACGTACGAAGACGCGCTGTTGATATGCTGCAAGCCGCTCCACGCCGAGAAGCGGTCAGGGATAGTATGGGCGCTGCATCTGTCGTTGAAGAAATAGTTACCGATGTAGAGCGTCGAATGGTTCGGATCAAGACCTTGCAACAAGGCTGTTAGGGTTGAAGCGATGAAAGGATCCTGGCATGATAATGCCGTAATTGTTAGCCCATTTAATAAGATTGTATATAGAAGTTATTACAAATTTTACAATAGGCGCACTTATATTAGAGCATGTGGTCTTTGTCCGACTCTTCTCAGACAGCCACGTTAAGGAAAAAAACACAGTGTATGATCTACACAATCCAGGCATTTTCAACACGCCCAAAGCCATGTAACACATCATATCAGACGGGAACAGCAGGTGTACACGAGGCTGGCTGATCAAGTGAGCGAAACAAGCCGCGTCAACCTGTTCAAGCCTGGGTGAAATGTCCAATTTTAACCCGCCCACAGGCTTCTCCTTCCTTTGTGCCGTCGCCAAGCCCGATCGTATATCAAAATGTTACTTTTCTTTAAGCTAAAACATAAAAAAGAAGAAGAAGGAGTAGCGTATGACAAGCTGGTGCAGTCGCTCGATGTGACAGGGACGCACGACTATCAGGATGAGCTGGAGAAGTTCATTAACGGTTCTCCCTGCAAGGTCGCTGTTAGTCGCCTTGCATAGTGGACTAAATTGAAGTAACACATGGAATATCCTTGGCTACATAAGATGTTTATTGACATATCTTCGATTGCGTCAATGCCGGACAAGGCGGAACGTGTCTTCTCAGGTGCTCGCCATACCTGTTTTGTATGATCGTGCACGCCTCGGGGCAGAGACAGTTGAGACGACAGAGTGCCTTGGCCCTTGGGGGTTGAAACAAGAACGACCTTATTCGAAAGGTGCATGTACTGCGAACTCATGCCAATTAGACTGAGGATTAGGCGTAGGAGCGGCGAATACATCCAGGTTGAAAGCATCCCTACGTCATGTTTTGGCATTTACTTATAAGCTAATCAATCAGTATCAGTAACTTGGTAATCAATCAATCAGTAACAGTATAGCCCTTATCAATTAGTACTGCTTGTTAAGAAGTCTACCCGAAGTTCGTATCCTTGCAAAACGTCGACATGTGTTCAAGCCCTAAGCTCGCTGGAAATCCCTAACCACTTTGACAGCCGTGCTTAGGGCAAGGGACATCAAACCGAGTCACCTAGTCCATATTGTAACCCTCCTGATACCTCACATTGAGTGAACGCTGTTGTCCTTGGTCCATCTTCTGAAGGTCTTTCCGTAAAAATAGAATACAGTCCCGACAGCACAGAAGAAGGCCGTCAATGCCATGTTGGTCATGAACGGGGGCAAGTAGCTACATAAATTAGCAGACTGTCTCAGCTGTTCGGGAGGAACCATACCCAGCTTCAATTATCCACGGTGTGATGAACTTGCCCATTCCGTACCCCCATAGGTTCTTATTGACGGTAATGGCAACGAAAAGAGGGCCTGATACCGGCCGATAGCTATCCACAGCGTACGTGCTGGCGATACTCGGCAAAGCAGCCACCTGGATACCCGAGCTGGCGTAACCGAGGACCACAATAACGGGCCAGGGCCACTTTTTCTCGTATCCTACTGCGGTGATGACATTCCCAAATATCATAATAACTACGTATGGGATCATCGCAGGAAGACGCATCTCTGGCTCTCGAATGCCTCCATTCCGGGTTGTAGCTCGAGCGGAGACCCAATCGCTGAACGGACCAGCCGTAACTAAGCCAATCAATGCGCCGGCGAGGATAGCAAAGTTGAGAAGCCCTGTAAGCAGTGAGCTGTGAGTAATGTTGCAAATGATCTGGGAGAAGGGTCGGGAAGATAGGGCAGACAAACCAATGGACTGTGCGCTCATGTTGTAAGGCGGCGCAGAAAAGACTTGTGACTGGGTGAGATTGAGGATCAAGAAATTGCTGCAACTCCAGCTGACGATGAATGAGGCGAAGAGAACAATTGGGAATATCAGCAGTTTCCAGGGAGTCCAAAGGTCAAACCAAATAGTCCGCACCGGAGATGCATTGGGCTGGAATAGCGACCATTGCTGCTTAGAAGGCGTTCCCTTGCCTAACGACGGATCTGCATCTGGTGTAGGCTCTTGTGCAGGCTCATCAACTCCAGACACTTGCTTCTCAGAGTCATTGTGGGAGGAAACAGCTTCCCCCTGCTCGATAGTGCTCTTAGCTGTGCTGCTGATGGTCGTATGGTCTGTATGGTCCGCTTTAGCCCGACACCATTTTGTCTCCGGAAATCCAAATATGCCGAGGACAAGTGAGGCACCAGTCATAGCGATGTTGAGCCACCAAAAGTTCTGCCAGCCAACGCGATCGGCCATAGGACCAGAGATGATGGGAGCAACCTTTGAGGAGTTAGTAGCTCTTCTATGTACACAGGATGATGCCGACTACTACCATCAGAGAGCCCATATAGACAACCCAGTATAGGGCATTCCACGTGCCACGATCATGGAGGAAGAATATATCTGCAATGACTGCTGGCTGGAGGATTTCAGCTGGGCCGGCTCCGATGCCATTCAAGCTAAAGAAACACGTCAATAATGTGACCAGGTGGGAACCGCTTGGAGCCATAATGGTCAAAGGTTCCCTACATGCAAGATCCCATAAATGTACGATAAGTCGTTGCTCTGGCCCGTATAATGTGGGATGCAACGCACACCAACTGGGACACGAAATATACGGGGCGTCGACCGAACGAGGAGGAGATTGGTGCCCTGTCGCAGATTATTAGTATTATCCCCGTTCTGTCTGGGTTCCACTCACCAGATGAAGTTGCTGAATCCAAGGGCTAGAATAGTAACACCGGTAAACTGGATGACATCTCCGACCGTGCTCTGGTAATCTTGAATGAGGTAGGGGAACATGGGTGCAAGGGCGAGGGGTGCAAAACCTTGGGTGAATGTCATGGTAGATACCGTAATGATTGCAGATAGCTTCCATGATCTCTTCCAATTCAGGGGGTCATGGGGATCATGAGATGGTTGGGGGATCAGAACACGGTGAGAACCCTCACTCTTGATGAAGTGGTGGCTGCCAACATCAGTCATGATCTCGGTGCCCGGAAGCACCTCGATATGGAGCTCATTCTGGATTTCCTCCCGCTCCTGCAGAGTTTTATCCGTGAGCCAAGTTTCCAGCCTCGACTATATTTCAAGGACTCACCAATTGGCCATGAACTGTGACCATGTCTGGTTGATGGAAAACGATGCGATGATGGACAGTGTGTGCCTTGACAGATTCGGTAGTAGCTTCGTTGTAAATGCAAGTTTAAGTAGATTTCTCCAGATATTTGTACCGAGCAGGATTTTCCTGGTATATCAACATCAAGGACCAACACGTAGCTATTTAGAACTATTCGGTTCCCGGCACATGCCCAACTGGAAGCCGGCCAAGTGCCGAATACTCATTGTCTTCGCCCCGTTGTAATTGATTGCAGAGTTGCCATCTTCCCAAGGTGATGACGCTAATAAAAATTAGCTTCACTTAGCAGAGATTTGAGGTGTGTACCCCACGGGGAAGAATCCAGCCACCTGGAGCACTGGACAAGGATGGATTAGATCAGAAGATAGTGCATCGGAAGCCTGCCACTCTGCATCGGAAGACGACCCCCTGGCATCCGAAAAAGTGGACTGGAGTAGGTATGAGGCCGGAAGCGTTCCACCGTAGTTTGAGCAGTGCTGGTACCTGTTCCGGAAGATTACACGAGTCTGTATTGTAATTATTGTCGGTTGTCATTTCGAGACTTTGCGCCTTTGGGCAATATGATTAATCCTCCATGTCCGAGCCCTTCCAAGCCCCCCTTACTGCCAATATCAACAACCGTTTGGATTTACGACCCAGTACCCCTGTAAGCAACCATGAGAATATCCCAGTCTTGGCTCGAGGTAAGTTTGAGTCCTTGACTCAGAAGTTCCTGTTGCAGATAGCTAATTCACGAAAGTTCGAGAAAGAGATAGGCCGAAGGCCGGTGTTGAAGGGCACAGCACAGGAAATACGTGACAAGTTCGCCGAGCTTGGCAAGAATCTGGCAACTTTGTATTCACCACCACCAGCAGACACTGTCATGGTGGAAACAGGCAGCTTTCAGGGCATTGCATATCGCACCTATACTCCTCGCAGCATCGGAGGAGGCGCACCGGAGAAGCTCCCCATCGGGGTCTACTTTCATGCCGGCGGCTTCGTGGTTGGGAATCTAGATTCGGACGACTTGTTCTGCCGCGCAATCGCAGAGAACACACAAGTCATACTCGTCAATGTTGATTACAAACTCGCGCCAGAGCACAAAACGCCTGCCCATCTGGAGGATGCCATCAAGATAGTTGAATGGGTGAGTTCTTTCATGCGCGTTTTGAAGAAGCTGGACGCGTAAACTGACTAGAAGCACTACTTTATAGGTTTATCACGACGCAACGTTCGACCGCGCGGACCGGACCAAGTTGTTCGCCATGGGCACATCAGCAGGTGGCGCTCTCGCTCTCGGAGTCGCACGCAAGGCCGGACTCGATCAGTCTACAATCCCCAAGAATGCTGTGAAAGGGGTCGTCGCCTTGAGCCCCGTTGTGTTTCACCCAGCCAACTCGCCGGTTCAAGTGAACGTACACGACAGCCCTATTATTGACCGAGAAGCGTTGCTTCAATGCTTTGAGCTATGCGGGGCCCAACCAGACAACTCAGACTACTTTATCGGCCTGGACCCCAATAGCCACAGTCTCTTACCCCCAGCATACATTGTTACCTGTGGCTTCGACCCATTGAGGGATGACGGACGGCTTCTCGCCGAGTCGATGGAGAGTCGGGGGTTGCAAGTCAAGAGGGATCATTATGAGCCGTTGCCACATTGTTTTTGGATGGTCCCTACCCTCCCAGAGTCCAAGGCTTTTACGGCGAATGCGTTTCAGGGTATCAAATGGGTTTTGTCCAAGATGTATTAGAAATAACGACCCATCAGGCTCCCTATCCAGTGCCTTCTGCAGCAGAAGCCATATAATTCACCGTCCACCTGCGTCATTGACACCACTGCTCTTGATTACCTAGATCTATTATGCCATAATCGCCATCCAACATGTTCCGAAGTTGAAGTGGAGAGGGAATCGAGTCCGAGGAGAAGGGGCTTCCCAGGTCGAGCTGCCCAGGAACCAAGGTTCTCGGTGATAAAGACAGGGCTAGGTTTGTCATGTATGCAAAATCAGGCATCATGCCCTCAACCCCAAAATCCAGGTATCCTTGTGTTTCAGAGCCAGCAGAGCTTGTTGAGTCGCTTTGGTTAGTGCCGAAATTCTCCTCTGTATCCGTTATGGGCCCGGAACTTGGTTCAGATGGCACAGAAGTCTCAGCAAGGAAAGGCTGTTGTTGCATGGCATCGTCATGAATAAAGCCAAAGAAGCCCCCGACAAGCAAGCCCTGCTGCTCCATCTTGCGTCTAAATCTCTTCTCGCGGTGCAAATCGCACGCAACCCGAAGGTCGTCAACGATGGCCAGGTTCCTCTTGGACACTGCATCGCACTGGCTAAATCTGGCTAGCAGCCTCCTTGCTCTCTTGAGGCTTTTGCCGAGTGGGAATATAGAGTCCAAGTCTCCGAGTCCCGCTAGTCCCAGGACCAAAGAGGCAACGAACAGGGAGTTGACCACGAACGGAAGTCGCTTTGGAATATCCCCACTCGATCTCAGCCTGTTCAGTAGATCCACCGTGCGTATGGCCGAGTCGACGCAGGCATAGCTCATGATGCTGTTATGAGAAGTCCGTGGAATTGCGTGTTCATCGTGCTTGTCGTTTGCCATAGACCTGGAAACGTGTCTGGATATGCTCTCGAGCAGGAAGGGCCGTGCCAGAAGCATTATTGTCCAGTAGTAGGCCTCTTTGATTTGATAGAGGCCGATGTTGGGAACTCTCTTGCCTTCGTCAGTGTCGATGAACTCGGTCGATTTAATATCGTCTGCTGCTAACCCTTTTGCATATCTCTTGGTCCATTGCCTGTGGTGTCCACTTATCCGCTCCAGGGCCTCTTTCGATACTGGGTGACTCGAGTAGACGTTGTTAAGAATAGCCTCAAAGATGGCGCAGAGATCGTTTGAAGGTGAGTAGTTGTCCTCGGCGGTTGTGTCTCGGGTCTCACACGTCGATGGAGGATGGCCCAGAGATGTGCTCATGAAGAGGTCCAGCACACGCAGAACCTTCCAGAGTCGCTCTCGCGTTGCATACTCGGGCGCATGGCTCTGCGCATTGATATCGCTCCGGTGGATTCCCAAAACATACCCGGCGCGCACGGCTATGCCAAGATACATATCTGCCGCATCCCTTCGCGAAGCTCCCAGAAGATACATGGTGATGAGCACATGAGCCTGGATAGTGGAAATAGTCGGGTTTTCCACGTTTTGAAAACCGGTCAAGAACCGGCCGTAGTTGAAGTATTTCTCAGCGGTGTTGTCTCGATTCTCTGGGCATGTCTGACTACCAATGGCGAAGATGAGGAAAAAGATGGTGGTCATGGGTTGGTGTCCCAGCTGGTCGATTGGAGTTTGCAACCATTGTGACAGAGCATGGTTGAGAAGCGGCTCATCGAAGAGGATCAGAATAGAATTGGTTGCCCGCAAATACCAGCGGACAAGATAATGGGCATCAAAAGGCTCAGGCCGTTGAGGCGGTTGCTTCGCCATGTCTTGAGCCCAGTCCGGCTGCGCCGACGCCGCCACCTCAGCCACGGTGTTTTCGGACGCGTCTTGGACAAAAACACCCGGGCCCAGGGAATCGTGGACTAAGCGGCGTATAATCTGGAGAAACGAGAGGTTGGCTGAGTCCCTGACAGATATGGCAGTGGGTTGACGACCCTGTATTGATGGCACTGGCTGCGGCACAGGGACGTTGGCAGGGTCTTGAGAGCTAGTCGGCGACGTGTTTGAGAGGTGATGGATCGGCAGCAGATTAAGCGGTACAGGACCCAACGGGCGATCAAGGTCGAGGCCGCCGTGACCGTGATTCTGTTCTTGGGCTCTAGATGCATAGTCCAGGCTCGACCCGAGTGAGTTCGGAGGCCGAGGCGAACGGGTAAAGGTGCATTGATCGACGGCCCCGCGCACACTGCAGCGTCCGCAGGGCAATTGACCATCGCAACGTTCCTTGCGGTGTTTGCAGTTCGTACAAGCCTGGACACAACGACGACGCTCCCAGGGCTTGACTTTGCGGGCAGGCATTGTCGATGGATAGTGGATATGATCTGTGACCTATGGTTCAAATAAGAAGAAAGATGAACCAGAGGAGGGAGAGAGAGAATGTGTTGACGAGAGATCCATTCGTGGGTGCGTATACCATGGGGGGAGAGAATCCGGGGGTGGAGTCTTTGCGGGGTGGGAATTAACATGAGATCCCTAGAAAAATAGCGTATGACAAATGATTTACTTATCACGCTTGCACTAACAAAGCCCGGAAGAAAGTACATCCCTCCCTAACAGCAAGGGGAGATTGAGCGGGCGCCATACCCCTCTCCCACTCCCACTACAAGGGTGAGGAATGGATCGACGTCCTGGCAACTAAAGAATTTGCCATTGAAGATGACAGTTGCCACATATTGCCACATCTTACGGGGCCAGGCTCATATCCTTGCGGCTGTGCTGTGCTGTGCTGCAAGGCCTGCTTCTGGGAGGGGCCTGTATCTCCGCTTCCCCCATGGAGGTGGTGGATGCGACCACGGAGGGCCCACTGGCGTCAGGAGCTAGACCTAGAGCACTTCGGCCCACTAATGCGTGCTCGCCCTGTCCCGAGCTGGAGTTTTACATGGCATGTCGGACGCTCAGGCTCCCCTCCAGGATTGTGCTCTATGGCGAGGAGGCAGACTAGGAGGTGACGTCGGTGCCAAGGGGGGATTCGAGAATTTGAACATATCAAGCGAAGGCGTTGGAAGGCTAAGACGGGATGCAAAGCCAAGTGGGAACCTCCGGAGATATCAGACAGGATGGAATAGGTGAGACAGTTTGGTGACGATAGAATATCTTGTCCCTTTTCCCTGTCTATGGAGGAAGGAAGCTACAGTGGGTCCCCAAAAGTTACGACACATTTTTCCGTACCCCGCTTTCCGTGATACCTTCACCAAAATCATCATCAGCTTCAACAGCCGATCGCACTACCAATTCAAGTCAGAATGGTGTCGCAAATACATCATTCTCTTTATATGAGGACGAGGATTGTTTGGAGGTATAATTCGGGCGTTTCTGCTATCAAAATCGCACGCGAGGAGGGAGTTACACGGCACGCAATTTACGGCATTGTCCGGCGATACTAAGAACAACAGAGCGGCCGCGACCAACCTAGGTGCGGCCGCCCCCCTAAGCTAGGAGACCGGGAAAAAAGATAGATACTGTGAGTAATAGGTCAAGACCCTTATATCTAGATACGTGAATTAATCGAGGAGGCCAATTTGAGCTGCTGTAGGAAGACCATAATTACCTTCCTTCGAAAGGAAGGCATTATATACTTCTAGTCACTTTTAAGACCATTCATTAGTGAGGAAATAGCTAGAAAACGTCTACGCTTTGCGAGACGCTATATTCACATGCCTATTGAGTTTTAGGAGAAATGGACCTTTTCTGATGAAGTTACTATAGCTCGAGGTGAGGGTTAGAGACGCACTTAGTGCTTCTATAAGCCGGTACGTTTTCTTAATGCAATTGCGACCTCTCTGACTATTCCTAGTACGAGAGGCTATTCAGAAGGAATGTTCAGACCCGTGTCACACCGACTAGGCATTCGCAGATATTCTTCAGTGCCTTCAATACAGTCAGAAGGCTTCTAATGTGCCCTCTTTACGGCGACCCGGAATCTGAAGGCGGCGGCATTACGGCGCGAGTTCTACTTGAATGCTTAAAGCAATACCTTCCTCGAATTATGACTAGAAACAGCTACTTTCAGCACGATAATTCAAGCCTTTATACATCCCATTTAATAAGAAGCTGGCTCATAGAATGGTGTGAGAACCGGAGGGCGGAGGTAGTGGCCTGGCCGCCCTATAGCCCGGATCTCAACCCTATAGAAAACCTATAGCACATACTCAAAATCAGGGTCTGTGAGCGATATCCTGAGCTTGCTTACATACCAAAGACAAAGGAAGCAAAGATACGGCTTATAGAAGCCATAGTCAAGCTGTGGGAAGAGATTGAGCCCGAGGTGATACAGAACCTAGTCCATTCAATGAAGCACAGGATGCAGGATGTGGTGCGCGCACGCGGCTAATATACGAAATATTAAAGACGCCATTCGAAACTCTATTCAAAAAGCTACAGATTGATATACATAAATATTTAATTGATATTTATTTGGGTGCGTAATAAGGGTTCAAAGTGAGACCATCACGTAGTGGGGGTATAGCTACACCGGGTTGACACGGAATGTGTTAAAATACTTTGAACACCCATTAAGTTGCCAAGGGCCCAAGGCAAGGGACTTAACGGCTGAATATCCAGCCAGAAGGGTAAATACCTAATACCTGCTATTAAATTCTCCTGGGGGAACCCTCTAGATCCCCCTTTCGACTGCGGCGGTAACCAGCTCTTAAAACCACTTCAAACCTGTAGTAAAGGAGTTGGCTGATATTCATAGGGGTCCCTCTACCGCTTCCTGACAGGCTCAATCAACATGGCGGCGGGATTTATACTGAGCGCTACGTACCTGTAGGACCTCATGTGTACGTGAACCCTAGCAATCAGCATCTCCTCAACCATTGTTAGGCCAGGTAGATTACCGGGGACTTCCCCGAAGTCAAGGTTATTCGCAGTGCTAAAGAAGTAGGGCTCGTTAGGGGTTCTCTCCCTGTCTTGACTAATGCAGTGGCTGTAGATTTTTAAGCTATTTCTCTTCATTTCGAACTAATGCTCCTGGCAGTGAATGTAACTATGCATCTTCTCGTCATCCAGAGCGGTATAGAACTCCCGCACAAGGGCCTGATCCTCCTCACTAAGGGCAGGCAAGTTAAGGTCCCCTGTAAGAGGTGGATCAACTATCTGATCAAACTGTCGCTCTTGAGGCTCTGGCCGTGGCCGTGGGTTAAAGGTGCCTTGATGTGTATAACGGCCGCGGCAATGACCCTGTGGCAGTAATGAAGGTGTGGCAGGGAACGATTCCTGTGGTATAGGCGTGCCTAGCACAACAGGAGCCGTTGGAAGAGTGCCTTGAGGAATTGGCGTTTGAGGAATCGGCGTGCCCAGAACTACTGTTGGCAGGCTAAGGGTAGGAGTGATAAGGGAAGGTCCCTCCACCGCGCTTGGGGTAGATGGCCCCAGCAGAGGTCTAGGCAGTCCCTGGAGTGTGGGCGCCAGGCGACGGAATAAAGCAGGCGTGGCAGGAGGTTGTAAACCGTGCACAGACGCAGGCGTTGGCGCAGCCCGCCTTGGAGGCGTCAGGTTAGCTAGAGAATCGGTCCTTTTCGTGGCTCTGCGTGGCGATAGCCTCAAGACAATATTCCACATGGCGGCAACGGCGGCTCGGGATCCGGCTACCCGTTCCCTTCAGCGTGCCTACAGCTGGCACACTCTCCTGTAAGCTTCGCAGGGTCCTTGACGCTTCGAAATTCGACTTCAGGCGGGTCTTGCTTGCAGGTGTGGCAGTTTCGAACTGCTTGGGGTAGATCGTCCTCCATCTGGCCATATATGTATCCACCTCTTACCTACCTAGACTGCTAGATATCGCTCGGGCAGGGAGGCTTTGCGACGGCTTACGTCCAATACTATGATAAATCTCGATAGAGAGGCTGTCTTTGAGGTAGTTAGATCAGGTCTGAATGATCAGGGAGGAAACTGCACTGCTTCCCAGAGGCAGGGTAACTGGGGAATCTTGAGAGGTAGGCCGGGTAAGGAGGTAATATGTGAACCTAGATACCGTTAGCAACCTGATGGGTTTGATAGACTCGACGGAAGATGGAAGCAGCCGCCACGTAGATTAGTGTAAGGAGCAAGGGGCACGGGGCTTTTATTCAGTCAGAATCGTGCTTAGAAACCCAACAAACTGATTGCATTGAAGAAAAGAAGAACCTGAAAGTTCTTGGAGAGCTTGCCAAGCTAGTTACCTCGTCAACGCTCAGGGGTTTGTGGGCCATCATTTGGTGGCATTATCAGCCGACCAATTCGCGCACGAGTTGAGCACAGGCCTGGCTAATTAGCCAATCAGAAGAGGTTTTATGCTCTTCTTTCTGACTGAGTAAAACGCCCTTCGGGCTGAATAATTTTATCCGCCCCACTGTAGCTATTTATCCCTATAGATCTAGCTAATCTAGATACCCTTGAATTAACAAAGCTGTCAGTAGCTGACGACCTAGGCTGTTAAGGACTGTCTAGGTTGTTGAGGGTGGATTAGGTTTGAAGTCTATCTACATTCAAAGGAAGTTTTAATACGGGTTCAGTCCTATGCACAATCCCACGTACTCAGGGACAGGATCCGATGCTTGAAGCGCTTGAGATGGGGCCAAAAAAACGGGCCACGCTCCAACTTGAGGATCCTGTCCGCATCTTGTCAGTGTTTGGACGACCTCGCGAGGCTGCTTGTGTCCTTAAGCGATGGAGTTTATTGAAGTCAATAAACTGCCAGTGGAAGGAAGGATGGATTTGGTGACTGGTGCAGACATTGCCCCAGATCTCGTTGGCAGCTGGGTTTTTTTCTGCCATGGACCGACTCCTAGGGATAAGATGTTTTCCATAAAATAGTTTCCCTTCTGAGCATGATGGGCAAGCGATGATGGCAGATTTACAACAAATTCATTGGATAATTGTGTATTCACGCAGGTAGGAAGGATGCTCGTTGCGGTTAAGGGAGACACAGGGTGCAGCACGTTTATGCCCACTTTGCTAAAGTCTTTGGGCCTCTCAAGATGCCCTCTTTTATTCAGACACGGCCTGAGTCGCGCAAAAGTCCAGCTGGGCTGCCCGCTTTTCACGGGCCCCTAAACACTTGGGGGATCTTCTGGCACGACCTTGAATGATTAGGAGAGCAGAGTCTTAACTACCCATCCGTCAAATTCGAGTATTCTAAGATTCAATAGCTTTATTTTCAACACATCCCCTAAATACAAGATAAGTCTCGCGATACTACTATATCTAAGATAGGACTCAGCTCTCTTTCAGATAGGTTAAGCTTACATCTCAGCTTAACCCTAAATACTCCATCGGGATAAGCCGCGTTGAAGCTCTCTAACAGACGATAATCGCCAAGACAATTCCATCTAAAAGAGTTAGGGAATGCAGGGAGCCCTTCAAACTGTTTATCGCCAAAATGGCAAGCATGTGGGGAGTCATGCAAAACTACCGGCCCACAAAGAAAGGACTAATCTAGCTGATCGAAAAGCTCCGGGAATCCGACACCTCCAACTCAGTACCTTCCAAGGACCGGATGGACACACCGGGCCCTGTCCGTTTCTCCACGGATCCCTCATATGAAGGGCTCAGGCAGTTACACCGAAACCGATGCTTAATGCGTATGAGGAAAGAGTAACAAGTGCTAGGCATACAAGGTTCTAAGGCCAATGATCAGATCTGGGTGCTAGCTGGGGGCCCGAACGCCCTTTATTCTTTACTCGGAGGGAAAGGATAAGGAGCATAATTTCGTAAGCAAGGCTTTTGTTAAAGGAATGATGCACTCTGAAGCAGTATTAAGCAAAGGTGTTGAATTCGCTCCTGCCGAACTCGGTAGGCGTTGTTGCTAGTCGTAATGTCATTGGGGGCTTTTACCTATTAGTATAAAACACGTTTGTTTTCAGTAATTATTATAATGTGCACTCTATGCGAAGACACTAAGAGGGCTTGTTTGGTTGGGAAAAGGCAGCACATTCAGGATGTCGATACCAAATGGCTCAATTCTGGACCTTGCTGATAATTCGTCTGAGGGAGGATTGAAGGTCTTTTTAAGAAGGAAGAGTATGGAGGATGGAAGTAGATATATCACCTTCCGATGCGCAAGAAAGTCGACAATTCCTCTAACCGCACCATTAATAGCTATATGACTAACCCTAACTTCTTCAAGGCTGGGATGATAAACCCCATTTCAGCTGTCCTAAAAGTGCATAGGAATGATTAGCCAGGATCGAGAGGCGCCGATCGTGCTATGCGATTAGGCGGTTAACCTCGGCAGGATGCAAGTTATCATCAGGCTACAGCATTATCATGCGACTCCTTCGTTTCTAAACCTTCACCAAAGAAAGGCATCGCATGTTCAGAACAACGGCATTCCATGACTGAACTTGGCTCCAAACTCAGGGTATCTAGTTCTCTTGGAGCACATCATAAGTCTGTTAGATCCCGGGTAACTCATGGTTGCCGCAATATTCCGCACGCCATGGCTGCAGAGTCCCTACCTTCGTGTCCCTACCTTTGTGTCCAACCCAGAAGCGGACATGCCGACCATGATGCTACGACTCGTTCCAAACTGGAGCAGATCGAGTGAATCCATCCGGGGGGTCCCTTCCAAGGTCAAGCTCCCCTCCGTATGGATGTAAATCGTGGCAATAAAGGAATTCATCGAGCCCACTTTCTCAGCCAGGGCGATGAGTTTGCCAATCCTCTTTGATACCTGGTTTCTGTTCTCCTCTTCTCCGGAAGTGAGGCAAACTAGGAGACTACCGGCTCAAGTGCAGCTTCCGTTCCGGCCTTTGGCACGCCCACCTGGGGTACGGGATAGGGAATGGACGCCTGGGTGGAGAACCCGATCCGGCCCCCCCACACAAGGTCCTCGATCCGATCGTCGGTAGTAGCCGGCGCCAAACAAGTGGTGGAGTAAGGTCAAAGCAGAGAGCGGCGCGGCAACCCCCAAACATATCGGATGTTGAAAATAGAAAATAGATATAGGTCGGTTTTTATCTACGTTTTCTCCCTTCTTCGCCATTACCAAGTGTCAACCACTCCAACTTTGGCAATCTGCGTTTCGTTTTCTTCCAAAGCCCCATCGAGAACGACCATGGCTACCGTAGCAACCACAGGGGTGACGCCCGAGACGACCTCGCACCGGAAAACAAATGGCCTGGTGACTTCTCAAAACTCATCTTCCAAGCAGCAGGTTGTGGAGAACTTCCGCCCTATCAGTGTAATCGTCATTGGTGCTGGCTTCTCGGGAATTTATTGCGGTGTTCGGATACCAGAGCGACTACGCAACGTCAAGTTGACGATATATGAGAAGAACGCTGGAGTTGGAGGGACGTGGTATGAGAATCGTTACCCCGGTTGCGCCTGTGACATTCCTGGTAAGTGTATTCTTAGTTGGCTGTGACAACTACACCTAATAATAACTCGTTTCCACACAGCACATTCGTACCAGTACACGTTTGCACCCAACACTGACTGGAGCCGATTCTACGCACCAGCGGCAGAAATTCGCCAATATCTCGAATCGATTACGCAGCGATATTCCGTGGACAGATTTGTCAAGACCTCACACAAAGTTATAGAGGCGGGCTGGGACGGCAGTACTTCACAATGGTACGAGAGAATAGACAATAATTCGTGTAGAGCCTTGATTAACACACCACCTAGGCATGTTACGGTTGAGAATCTGCGCACTGGGGAGATCATGTTGGATAAGGCAGACGTCGTCATCAGTGCACGGGGTACACTAAACGAGAAGTCGTGGCCAGACATCCCAGGACTTCAACATATGAAGATTCCGGTCATGCACTCCGCAGCATGGGATGAAAGGTGAATGGAACCCTTCCATTTCTAACGGTGATTGTTGACTTGCTGCCTCTAGCGTCGACTTTGAGAACAAGAGAATTGGTGTCATCGGCGGCGGAAGCAGTGCAATCCAGATTATCCCCAACCTGCAGCGACTGTCTGGCACGCATGTAGATTGCTTTATCAGAAGCAAGACATGGATCTCCAGGCCATTTGGGGACCCGGTCATGAAAACCCTCGGGCTGGAGAATACAACTTGTAAGATACGCACAAAATCATCTCTGCTAAGGAAGAGAGGAGGAGGGTGGAGGAGGTGGAGACAAACGAGATAAAGGACATAAACTGACCATTGATAGTCTCGCCAGAGCAGAAGAAACAGTTCGCCATGGACCCTCAACACTATTTGAACTTCCGGACCATCATTGAGAGAGATAGCAACTCGATTCATGCTCTGACACTAAAGGACTCATCGACCCAGATTTTTGCACGAGACGACTTCACAGCACTCATGCGACAGAAGCTGGCAAACAAACCACACATTCTCAAGTCACTGCTGCCAAGCTTCGCAGTCGGCTGCCGAAGGCTGACACCTGGCCCGGGCTATCTCGAGGCCCTCGGAGAAGACAATGTCGACTTCATCAATACGCCCATTTCCAGAGCTACAGCTACGAGCCTCGTGTTGCAGAACGGAGAAGAGAGGGAGTTGGATGTTTTGGTCTGCGCGACTGGGTTCCAGACCTCTGCCCCTCCGGCTTTCCCCGTGACTGGAAAGAATGGCCAAACCATACAGCAAAAGTTTGAGCCCCATGCGGAAACCTATCTATCCGTAGCTACAGATGGGTTCCCCAACTACTTTATGATGCTGGGCCCGAATGCTGCCATCGGTACGGGAACGCTGACAACCATGATGGAGCGGACCGGGGACTACATCATCAAGTGCATACGGAAACTTCAAAAGGAAGGCATCTCAAGCATGGAACCAAAACCCGCCCGAGTCAAGGACTTCTCGCACGTCATTGAGGAGTACTTCAAGGATACTGTGTATCTGGACGACTGCAGTAGTTGGTACAAGAGCAACAGTGGTAGGGGTGGTCGGGTCACGGGGGTCTGGCCTGGGAGCGCGTTACATGCCATGGAGACTCTTCGATCGCCACGCTGGGAAGATTTTGACTACACCTATAGTGGGGACAAGGCTGGTGTTGAGACGAACAGGCTAGCCTGGCTTGGTGATGGCTGGTCGGTTGCGCAGGTTGACCCCAGGGAAGGCGAGCTGGCACATTTCTTGCAGCCAGAGTTGATAGATATACCGGCAGAACCTTTCCCAGAGAATACTCCCGAGTTTAGAAAGCTGCCATTCTCTCATTAGGTTAGGTATTTCTGAATCCGCAAATTATGGATGGATCACTGCTCATCAATTCTAACGGCACATCAATTGAGCTTGAGCTGCTTCAAAATTTCCTTTTTAAATCATGAGCAGCTACTTATATGCGGGGCGGAATGCTGAAACCATCTTCGAGACCAGTCATCTCTTCTATCAAGCTTTCGTGGCAGGCTCTTATCGGAAGGTAAGAGGGCTTTCAAACAGCTCGTAACATTGTATGCGGTCTGTCTAGGAGATGAACTCGGCCAAACTTGAAGACGTCTGAACAACCGAATGCTGGAAATAAAAGTTATACGCCTTTCTGTGAACACTGGTGTTGCCTGTTCACCCAATCACAATGGGCCGGATGGCATCGGATGGTGCACCGGCTAGCGCACCGGATCGGCTACCCCATATATTCTGTATTGCCGGCACACCTAAAGCCGAGCGAGCAGCCCTAGATCCTGTTATGCTGCAAGGCGGAAATTGATCCATGTACTTGGTGTAGTATGTTAGCGGTGTCATTTATTTCTTCATATATATATATATCTTTAGCTTAGCTACCTTTTGCAAATGTCTTGCCCCCTTTTTAAAATATAATCAATATTAACATTAACTCGAAGAAAAGAGCCATTTACAAATCCTTTGGCCTGACAAATGTACTGAAGCACGGCCATAACGATGATCCTATATAGAGATAACCTCTTTTTGCTGGATATTTTTTAGCTGCTAACGGTTTTCCCATACAAATTACACCTAACAATGATAAACCTCGTATCACGAGCTCTGATTCTGTGAGGCGGCAGATTAGGTGAGTATTAATTCTGAGTTACATGTGATCCCGCTCTGAGTCCCTGTACATCCTTATACTGAAACCAGCTAGAAGAATATTGCCAGAGTAGTCACACGCCAGATACATGCCCAGCTATACCAAATATACATCGTGACACCTCGTTCCTTAGTTATCGTTAATGTTGGATTGACCCTCCGTGTGGCGGCATAAGCCCCGAATTTGCATAAACCTCTGATAGACAGATATCCTAGCCTCATGTTGGATACGCGGTGTGTTTTTAGTAAAGATTAGGGATAGCCAGATAAATGTAGATCAATTCTTGATGATATTTTTGGTTGTTCTTGTTGTTCTTGTTCTCGTTAACTCTTGTCTCCACTTTCCTCTAGAACGGGGTTTTCTCATCTTCAGCCATAGATGCAGATATCCTGGTATTCTGATACTTGAAATTACACAGCCACAATCTAACACCTTAGTCGAATGACGAGAAAACCCTCGCGAGAAAAGAGGGGGGCCGGAGGCATCCGTGATCAGGATCATCCATCATCTTTAGTCTCCACATCGTATTGAACACTGTTTGCCCTGACCGAACTAACCATATCGGATCCAACACCTGGGGATAATTATTTCCCCGCACTTCTCGGCTCCCTACTGCCGACATGCACCCCAGAATTTCTCCATACTACAGTTCAACGATCTAACCTCAATCCCTACAACAAAACTCACCAGTCACGCTCCATATCCGGTGTCCTCGAGTCAACTTTAGGCCATTCGTCATCCTCTTCTGGTCTTTCGCCTTCTCCCATTGCTGCGCCTTCGTAGCCCCCACTTCCTCCCTCCACCATCTCGTATCTATCTACCTAGGTCGCACGCGCAATGCCTCGGTCCAAGGTTGACCCTCGCTTCAGACGGCGAGTGGCTCAAGCATGCGAAAGTTGCAAGAAACGCAAAGCCAAGTGCAATGGCGTCTTTCCTTGCGACCAGTGCAAAGCCCGTGGCGTCGAGGCTGCCTGCCGCTACTCAAAGGATCCCCCGCTGGCGTCGCGAGACGACAGGTCGACAAGCAGATCTCTTGACGGCCAAGTTCGAATCGAGCTCGCTGGTTTGGGAACCGAGTCGTCGGCGGCCATGTCACTGTCATCACAACAGGTTGATGTCCTTGTCGCGGATTCGTCTCTGTCGTCTAAGGACACGCAAATGCTCAAAGATAGCAAAGGTAAATTCAGTATGATCGACGAGCTCCTAGTTAGACCGTTACACTCCTGTGGCTGACCTATACTGCAGTCTATGGAGGCGAATCCGCCTCTCTTTCGTTTCTCGAGACAGTGAGAAACGCGGTTCAGGTTGCGGTGGGGCCATGTGCGTTTACCAACGGGCCTGCTCGTAATTCCATGATGGAGAGCACTCCGAAAGTTCGCTTCGAGATGTTAAAAGAGCCCTCGCTGGACCCCGCCACCGCTCAATGGCTTGCGAGCCAATTTTTCGTCGCCGTTAGCGGCATACTGGACCTCTTTGATCCGCCATGGCTCCTGGATCAACTGCAAGACTGGGCTGAGCAATCGTCGCAAAGGTCCAAGCCCATATCTGCCATCATTCACCTGGCTCTCGCGATAGGAGCACAAGCAAGGGCACAAAGCGACTTGGACGAGTCGTTGGCAGAGCAGTACTTCGCATACGGACGCCAGGTTACCATGTTCAGTCTTATGGACGCTGCTAGGCTAGAGACCGTTCAAGCAGTCTTGCTCATCACTTATTACTTGACTGCCGCATCCCAATACAATGCTGCCTTCATCAATCTGGGTGCGGCTGTCAGGGCCTCTTACGCACTTGGCATCCATCTCCACGAGACAAATGCAGCTTTTGGCGGCGAGAAGGGGTTATCTCGGGAGCGCGCCTGGAAGTCGCTGCGAGTTTGTGACTTGTTTCTGGCCGCCTCTCTGGGCAGACCGCCTGCAACATCTGAGGCCGTCTCCAACATTTCCTGGGCACCAACCCTGTCCTTGTCCGAGCGCGAAAGTCCCGGTGTAGCTCAAGTCTCGTCCGCCATGTTCAGAATCTGCAACATCTTTGAGCGAATATTACTCGAGGTTTATGCGAAAAAGGCTATCAGTCTTGGTTTGGCCAAAAGTATCTCGCAAGAGCATCGACAGTGGGCTGAAGAGTTGCCTAGAATGCTCATAGTTGATGGACGTGAGGAGTCAGACGCAGGGCAGGGCTCTAGCACCTGTCCGAGAAGCTTTGGGCTATCCCATAGACCTGGCTCCAGTATAGTCATCATGGCCTACTACTACTCCATAATCTTGCTTACGAGGCCCTTCCTGACCTTTCAGGTTCGCCACGCTTCGGAAATGGAAACGCAAGCAACCGAAAACTCTTCCACCAAGGCTGGTGTCGCCACCTTCTCCGACGCCTGTGTGAACTCGGCTATCAAAGGCATCGACATTGCTCACGAGTATGTCTTCGAACTAAACACTCCAAGACGGCAACCTCTTGTCGTCAATAGTGTGTTTATATCAGCACTGTGCCTAGGCCTGGCTTATCTGGATACCTCAGGTCACCGGAAATGGTCCATGGATCCCTCGTTGGATCGGGCAATCAAGATTCTGTCACATCTTGAGCGACCGGATACCCAGTCTGTTCGTTATTCTGAGATCTGTAGACAACTAAAGGAAGCGGTCACCATCTACGCAATGAGAAGGGATGATACCATGCTTCAAGAAAACGATCAAGTGGTCCGAAGGATCTTTGGAGACGTAGGGTTTCCTTCAAAAGGTCAGCTCCACAACCAAGAATCTACCAACAACAAGGAGTGTCTTCGTCAACTGAGCTGTAGCGTGTACACTAATGAGAGAATTGGTGAGCTAATGACACCATCTCCGTTTGATTTCAACACAATTCGGGAAGAATTTATGCTACCCACATCCGAGAGCCTGGCGGAGCATGTCGCAAGTCCGCCTCACCGTTACGATCAGCCTGATTCCGGCGTTGGGGGTGCACCACATCCTCGTGTTACCAACAATGCTATAGACTCATTGTCTGGATATTTTCTCGACCATGATGTTACTCATTTCCCCCTGGTGAGCTGTGTATCACCGGAGCCTAGCTTAGCTACAACAGCCTTTGCTGAATTTCTCTTGGAGTGATTCTCCGTGCAGAGCAACATCCCCTTGGATTATCTATGATATTGTTTCAATGTCCCTTTAATTTGAGGGCGGACCTCTGGCTTGGGCAGACATACATCACACTGGGTACGTTAGATTGCATCTGATATTCAAGGCGCAAGGGAACTTTCTTACTCGCAAGCCCGCCAAATATCAGCATCTTATGTTAGTGCAACATAACATGATTACGCTCAAAACGTTTCCCTATTAAGGATTATAACTGTAAGATGCTTTTAGAAATTATAAAATGATAATAATTATTTAAATAATTCTGAGCTATAACTTAGCTTATATTAATTATAATAATAATTAAGTAATATTATTAAACTGCTTAGACCTTTAAACTGTGGGGATTATGATAGTAATTTACGAAATCCAGTGGCAATTAAAAAGAAAAAGGGAGTGCGTTCTAGTTCTACTTGATGTGAGTACCCAGTTTCATCCTAGGTCGTCACAAAGCTCGACACCGGCTAACTGAACGGTTCCTCATAGGAAACCCCGCTGCCAAGCCCACATTCACCTCGGGCGACATTGCCAAGACGAGTATCCATGATCCATTACCTCAAATTCGCTTCTTCTCTTATCACACCTGGTGTATTTGCGTTTGATATAAATGCCATGTCCCGCGTTGAAGTGTTGTTCTTTAGTCGGTCCTTGCAACCAATCACCAGTGCCGACTCTCGCTACCTCTAGGAATATAAGCCTTCCCAATGCTGCCACGATGAACAATCCCGATCTTGATCACTTTTTGTCCATACCTTGGTGTCTCTCACTCCGTGAAGACCCCCGAGTCATATTGCTTCCCGATAAGAAACTTGACAAAAACGCCAGCGACGCCCAGTTCGTTAATCAACTCCTTCGGGTCGACGGCAGCATTCGCGCCCAGCTACTCTTCGTCCAACCACCAACCGAACCTGTTGAACATGAAGCCCTATTCCCGGTTCAGAAGTTATTTTTCTTAGTCGATATCGGAAAGAGGACTGGCGGATAGCCGCATTATGCCCATGGAGGCTTTATCTCTACCCTCTTCGATGTTGCGGGCGGTATCCTCGCGCAGCATAATGTAGTAGAGAATGTACGCCGAAAGAAGCTACCAGCGGGGAGTGGCATGATGACCGCTAAATTAGACGCTAATTACTTGAAGCCAGTTATAGTAGGTTAGGTTATACTGGTAACAGCTACATCCAGTGGTAAAACTGCACATAGGTTTTTAAGGCTATTACTAATTTTTATAGCTAAATTGTGACGGTCAAGGTTCCCAACGTAGTAAACCGTAACCCGACTGGTTTATGTTGGCAGCTGAAACGGGGCGTAACGTACTGAGCGTAGGGTGGCGAATCACGTCTGATAATGTCAAGAAGTATTCTTGAGTAATCAAATTGTATTGAAAGCTGGAGAGCTATCTGGACATAGGGAAGTGGGAATGAGTGAAGCTATATATACTATTCTGGTCTGCTTGGTCAATCGTGGCCGAACGTGCTCTTGTTCGACCATTTAAGGTTAAGGTTTCAATGGGAGCGATGGAGCGCGAGGAGCGTTGCTCCCTCGTTCCCATCGCTCCTGTCGCTCCATCGCTCCTTCCCTGATTCGCCCGTGAGGCTGACTCATCAGCCTCGCCGCTTGGTTCTCAAGGTCCAAGGGTTTTGCCACCCTTCGCCACTTGGTCCCTTGGACGCCTTAGCTTGGGTCGTGACACGATGTCTCCCTCCCAATGGTCTTGTCCTCAAGGCCGTAGCTCCCCACTTGTGTTGGTTCGTCAAATTTCCTTTCCTTCGTCCTGTCATCATGCTGACAGTATGTCGGGCAGAGTCGTGAAACGTTCGACAGCGCGAAAAAATCGAGAAGTCGAAACTCTCGCAGAGTTCGTTGAAATTTTCGGTGTCGAAATGACGCCGTGTGCTTTTTGCGCCCGCACCGGGCGTCCCTGCATTGTTGGGCCGGGTTCCTCTCGTTGTTCTGAATGCGTGAAGGCTCATCAATCGTGTGAGCGCTCAGGTTCCGAGGCCGCGACTCATGGGTGTCCTTCCTTGGTTGCTTTTCTGGTGTTTGTGCTGACTCACCCTCCTAGTCCTTAGAATCGTTCGTGAGAAGAAAAAGTTGCGTCAACAGCGTTTGGACACTCGAAACGAGTTGGCCGCCCTCCGTAGCTCCCTGGAGTTGTCACAAAAGATGGTCCAGGACACCCAGGCTCAAATTATGGCGGCTTTTGCGAAGCTGGAGCGGATTGAAAAAATGGAGGATCATTTGGAGGAGAAAGGTATTCCTGCGGCGGAGGCCATGGATGCGAGAGAGGTGGAAGATTTAGATGAATTGGATCGTCTTGAAACGGAGGAGCGTCAAGGTGCTGAGGCGGGTTTCCTGGATGCTGCTCAGCTTCCACCGGATGTGTTGGATACTATCGATTGGAATTCTTTGAGCTTTTCCGCTGGTTTCGACGCGGTGGTTGGTGAAAGTTCTTCAGCAAACGTTGGGCATTGATGAGGTGTTTGGCTGGTTCCCAGGTATTTTCGGCGTCGGTGTACCCTTTCCACTTGACCAGGTATTCCAATCGATTTCCCTTTTCCTCGTTTCTTCTTGCTTTGAGGATTTTCTCTGGCTCGTATTCTCGTTCGTCTTCAACTTCCATATCGTCGTCGTAGCCTGTGTCGACTTTGATTGTTCCTTCCGCTGATTCGAGTAATGAAATGTTAAAGACTGGATGGAGCTTGACCTTCGGTGGTAAGTCCAATTTGTAGGTGCTGTCTGAGAGCTTCTTGAGAATTTTGAATGGTCCGAGGTATTTGAAGTCGAGTTTTTTACTTGGGCGCTTTGTCTCGATGTTTTTTGTGGATAGGTAGACCATGTCTCCCTCCGAAAAAGTCGGTCCTTCCGATCTTTTCTGGTCGTAGTAGCGCTTCATTCGTTCTCGTACGAACTCGAGTTCCGTCCTCAGTTCCGTGTGTAGTTCTCTCAACTTGTCCGCTTCGAGGATTGCTTTGACGTTTTGGATTCCATCGTATGAGTCTCTATACGGGTCTGGTGTGTAACCAAATAACGCGTAAGCTGGTGTGGTCTTGATGCTTTCTTGGAGTGAGGTGTTGTAAGCGAACTGAGCCATAGGCAGCAGTTTTGCCCAATTGTTCTGCTCGTAGTTGATGTAACATCGTAGGTATGTTTCCACAATCTGGTTGACTCGTTCCGTCTGTCCATCTACCTGGGGTCGGTAGGCCGTTGACATTCGTGGGTGCAGTCCTAGTTGAGCCATGAGGCCTTTCCAGAACTTAGAATCCAATGTTGATCCTCTGTCAGAGATGATCTCGTCAGGCATTCCGTGTACGCTAACAATATTTCGCATGAATATGTAGGCAAGCTGTTCGGAATCCGTCTGTTCGTTGAATGGTAGAAAATAGGAAAACTTCGTTAATCGGTCAACGATTACGAGTATGCTGTCGTAGTGTACTCCTGTAGCGGGGTCTTCTGAAATCGGTAGTTTGGTAATAAAATCCATAGTGATCGATTGCCAAGGTCGCTCTGCGACTTCCAATGGCTTGAGCTTGCCGTAGGGCTTATGCCGTCGTGCTTTGGTGCGTGCACACAAGTCACATCGTTGTAGTACCGTCTGCACCACGTTTTTCATTTTCGGGAATTCATAGGTTCGTTTGAGTCGTTCCATCATCTTGGCTATTCTGGGATGTCCGTGCAGTCTGTGTTCATGGATGTGTTTGACCAGAGCTTCTTGAAGGTGTGTTGGTACTTGCATTTTCCCCGTTTTTTCTTCTTCTGCAATGTCCTGGTTGTGTTCGTAAATCCCATGGAACAGTTGTTCTTCCGTGATTTTGTCGATAAAAGCGATTCTTCGAGTTTCCATGAGTTTTGCCTGCTGGATGTAGGCTACTTGTCGTTGTTCATAGTGACCTTCTGGCGTCTGGTGCAGGATTTGATCTTGCACAATGGTTTGTTCTGTCTTGAAGTCACTTCGTCGGCTGATAGCGTCAGCTCGTCCGTTCTCTGATCCTTTCCTGTGGATGATGGCATAGTCGAATTCAGAGAGGTATTCAGCGTATCTGAGTTGCCTTCCGCTGAGTTTTTGTGTCGTTGCAAAATGGGATATGTTCTTGTGGTCTGTGTAGACCTTGACCTTGTGCTGACTTCCTAGGAGATAGTGTCGAAATTCCTTAAAAGCATTGACAATTGCAAGAAATTCTTTGTCGTAGATAGGATAGTTGAGCTCGGCTCCGTGTAGTTTTCGTGAATAGAAGGCTATTGGATGTAGCTTGCCATTTCCATCTCGTTGTCCAACTTGGGCCCCTAATGCGTAGTCTGACGCATCAGTCTCTAATTCGACTTCTTTGGCGGGGTCGAATGTGGCTAGAACGGGTTCTTTCAGGATTGCCTCCTTGAGTGCTTGGAACGCTTCTTCTGCCTTTTGGGTCCAGATGAATCTTGTCTCCTTCTTTGTAAGTTCAGTCAACGGTATTGCGATTTTCCCAAAATTGCGTATAAACCTTCGGTAGTAGTTTGCGAATCCTATGAAGGATTGTACTTCCTTAAGGTTCTTCGGTCGTGGCCAATCTCTGACGGCCGCTATCTTCTTGGGGTCCATCCGAATTTCGTTCGGGCTGATGATGTGTCCCAAGAATTCTACTTCGTGTGTGTGGAATATGCTTTTCTCGGGTTCGACGAGTAGGTTTGCATCTTGGAGTGCCTTGAGAACTTTATGGACGTGTTCCGTGTGTTCTTCTTCCGTTTCTGAAAAGATTAGGATGTCGTCCAGATAGCATACCACAAAGTCGTCGAGATGTTCTCTCAGCACGTGGTTGATCATTCGCTGAAATGCCGCTGGTGCGTTTGTCAAGCCAAACGGCATGACTGCGTATTCAAACAGTCCGAATTTCGTTCGAAATGCTGTTTTCCATTCATCTCCTTCCTTGATACGGATAAGGTTGTAAGCTCCCTTGAGATCTAGAGCTGTAAACCATTTCTTGTTGTGCAGTCTGTCTCGTAGCTCTGTGACTAGGGGCAACGGCGTTCGATCCTTGAGGGTAATGTCGTTGAGTTGCCGATAGTCGATAACGAGTCTGAGTTTTCCATTCTTCTTGGGCACAAACATGACTGGGTATCCTGCCGAGGACTTGGAGATTCGGATGTATCCTTTCCTCAGCATGTCTTGGAGGTATTCCTTCAGCGTTCGTAGCTCCACTTCGTTGAGGTTGTAGATGGGATAGAACTTTGGTTTTGTTCCAACTTTTAGTTCTATTTCGAGGTCCCATTCGCTGTGTTCTGGTAGTCCGGTTTCCAGTTCTTCTTCAAACAGCTTCTGATAGATGCGGTACTGCAAGGGTACGTTCTTGAGCCTTTCTTGTTTGTTGGTTGGTGTATGTCCTCCTTCGAAAGCTTTCTTCTGAAGCTCGAGGACTTCATCCATTTGCTTGAGTTTGCGTTTGACGAAAGCAATGGTTCTTCTAGTGCGGTTTGCTTCTTTTCTCGCACTGATATGTCGTGTCCCTTTGGGTGGTGAGGGGGTTCCTTCCTCATGCCATCCTTCTCCGTCGTCATCGGTAGAAGGTTGAGATCTCAATTCATCGTCTGACTCGTCGTCATCGTTGGAGAGTGCGTCGTTCCATTGCCGCACCTGGCCAGTTCTCCAATCAATCCATGGGTTGTACTTGTACAGCCATTTGTAACCTAGGACCAAATCGTGGCTCATGGCAATCACATCGAACGTGATTCCTTGATTTCTTTCGTCGATTTGGACTTTGAGGTGATCAATCTCTCGGTCTACTCGTCCTCCATTCGAGGTGAACGGTTGTCCCTCCAGGTTCTCGGCTCTGTACGGTCTCTTCTTGTACTTCCATCTGAGTCCAAGTTCGTTGACCACTTCGGGGTCCATGTAGTTCTCTTCTGCACCGCTGTCTACCAAAGCGTTATACTCCTTTCCGCGTATTCGTACTGAGAGGTTGAACGACTTCTGTCGCTGTCCGGGTTTTCCTGCACTTCTGAGTGCCCTTGTAGGGAGTTCTTCCCTAATTTCGCCCGCCTGCGGCCCTCCTACAGGTGGCGTTCGTCGTTTGGGTTCCCGAGTGTTGCATTGTCTCTCGATAGTCGTCGTCGTTCTTGTCGAGACTTCCTGCTCTCCCCTCGCAGGGTTCGTTCCGTGAGGAATCGAGATTCTTTGCTTGTGACTTCTTCCGTGTCCGACAGATATTCTGAATCTTGTTCGGACTGTCCCTTGGAGTTGTTTTCGGGGTGTTCTTGTTCGCACTCCTGGCTCCTCCACGGCAGTCGTTGCTCGTAGAGATCAGGGTCGTTTCCTTCGTCACTAGTTTCAGGATATTCCTCCGCTGGAGTCCTTCGTACCATGGCCACCGTACGTGTTCGTGAAGACTCGAGTTCCTTGGTAGGTTTCGGGAAGATAGCATTGACTACTTTTTCGTCCAAGTGGTCGATGCACTTGTCGTCATAGCAATGTATCCATCCGAGATTCTTGTGATCAGGCTTGGTCGTTCTAATTGCTCGAGTTGCCTCTTCGTCGTCCTGGTTTTGGACTATGTTAACCTGTTTCTTGCCTTGGCTCCTTGGCTTCTTCGCCTGTTCGCAGTTAGACGAATAATGCCCATACTCGCCGCAATTGTAGCATTTGATCTTGCTGATGTCTCTCGGTCTCCTCTCTCTTCCTTTCTGAACGTTCCCCATATTCATGGGTCCGGGTTCAGTGCCGTGAGAGGTGTCAGGCTGTCTCTTTTGTCCCTGGTTGGACTGGTTCTTAGCCTTGTATTGAGGGTAGTTGTAGTTCCCCTTCTTTTCCTGGCGTCTCGCGAAGTTTCGATTGTCGATCTTGACTGCCGTTTCCATGTAGTTATCCAATGTCATCATAGCCTTGTCAATCTTGCAGAGTTCGTCCTTGACATCTTCCTTGAGGCCTCGATAGAACCTATCCTTGAAGTATGTCTCATCCCAAGGTATTCTGGAGGCTACCTGAAGGAAGTTGGCGACATATTCGGATGCAGCTTTTGTTTGCTTCAGTCTCATCAGTCGATCAGTGGCCGCCTGTACTTCATCTACTTCCCCGAAGACCTTTTTCATCCTATCTTCGAATGTGTCGTAGTCTCGAAAGATTGTCATGGTCACATCGCTCGGGCTTCCTCGTACGTAATCGCTGAGGAATGGCTCGAACCATCCTAGCGCGCTTCCGGTGAGGCAGCTTCCTGCGAACTTGACACGGTTTTCGTGCTTGAAGAATTGCGTGGGGTAGTAGTGAAAGTAGGTGCGTAGCTCCGTCAGGAATGTTTTGAGCTTCTTCTGGTCTCCGTCAAACTTGGTTGGTTTGTGAGGCTTGATGATTTCTCCGAGATCTTTCCCTCCATTGGCCTGGTTGGCAAGACTTTCGATGGTGTTGATTTGTTCGTTCCTGTGTCGGTTCCGTTCTTCATAGGTTCCGACGAGCTTGTCGACCTGTTCCTGCAGGGTCTTGTTATTGTTCCGGAGCCTCTCGGTTTCTTCCGCCTGCTGTGCCTTGCTAAGCTCGAATTGGGCGAGGTTTCTTTCCTCGATCTGCTTCATTCTTTCAATGGCTCCGTGCTGACTTTCGACCACCGCCATGAGGCTCTTGACACGTTCATGTAAGACTCGGATTCTTTTGTCATCGTCTTCATCCGAATCAGACATTCGGACAATGTCTTCTTCATGGTCCTTCGGTGGGGAGTCCTGAGGCTGCATTCCCTTGGAGGATTCTCCAGTAGTACCTTTGGCAGGCATATTGTCGAGACTTCGTTATTGCTCAGCGTGACGCGGCGTACAACTGAACAAGAGCTTTCAACGTGTGACGGTCAAGGTTCCCAACGTAGTAAACCGTAACCCGACTGGTTTATGTTGGCAGCTGAAACGGGGCGTAACGTACTGAGCGTAGGGTGGCGAATCACGTCTGATAATGTCAAGAAGTATTCTTGAGTAATCAAATTGTATTGAAAGCTGGAGAGCTATCTGGACATAGGGAAGTGGGAATGAGTGAAGCTATATATACTATTCTGGTCTGCTTGGTCAATCGTGGCCGAACGTGCTCTTGTTCGACCATTTAAGGTTAAGGTTTCAATGGGAGCGATGGAGCGCGAGGAGCGTTGCTCCCTCGTTCCCATCGCTCCTGTCGCTCCATCGCTCCTTCCCTGATTCGCCCGTGAGGCTGACTCATCAGCCTCGCCGCTTGGTTCTCAAGGTCCAAGGGTTTTGCCACCCTTCGCCACTTGGTCCCTTGGACGCCTTAGCTTGGGTCGTGACATAAATGCAGTTTTAATATATACTTTACTATTTAAAGAATATAAAAAAAGAAGTTTTATCCTTTTTAAATTGATATTACTGTTATAGTATATTATAATATATTATAATATAGTGATAATTGATTAAGCGTTATATTTCTTATTATAGAATAATACAATTCATAAGTTAAGCGTTACATTTCCTAATATAGCTAGTGCTTTAATTTTAGTAAAGTTTAGCTATCTTACTCACTCTATATTAAGTGCAGGCTTTTAATACTCCTTACAATTAATTAACTTATTATAACCCATATCGCGACCTATATCCAGACCAGGCAGTCAATAGCGGCAGAACCCCTGAGCTATTACGTACGCCTTATATAAACTAGTTAGACTGACTATTGTGTCGGGGCTGAGGGCCCACTAGCTAGAATGGCCCGGACATTTTAATTGGCCGACCAATTTGAGTGCCGGTCTTGATAAAGCTATCGATAAGGATAACGGGAGTTGGTCTGAGATAAAAGGCAGAGACAACTCGGACACAGATAGCAATCAATCATGTTCTTGCCCACCTTTATTTTTGAGTTATTGAATTGTTTTTGATGTCATTATGATGAGATTTATTTGATCAACTGGAATATCTGATTCATTTCTTAGCCAGCCGCTTGATTGCAGCTCTGGTCCTCTTTTTGTCTGTTTTGTTTTGCGAGTCTTGTCCACCCTCGCTCTGCTACGCATCCCGCCTACCCTACGGCATCCGTCACTTCGGGTGGTGGTGTCCCTCTTGTCCCCCTGCCCAACACACTATCAGTCCTCTCAGTCCTACTCTAGACTGAGTAACAGACCTATTAGTCTATTATAAGTATAGAAGTGTAATAGGGATCGTGCTACTAGAGCCCTGTTGCAATAACCTAGTGCTTGCAATAGCTAATAGACCGTCAAGGCAAAAGATCAAGCTATAATCGCAGTGCCTGCGATTGGCTGTGCGTACACATCCAATATATAACAGCTTGTGAGCAAACGGAAAAGTCCCGACAGTCCGTGAGAACCAAAAATAAAAAAAAATTATTTTAAACAAACTCAAATCACATACCAGAGCCTTATAACCCATCTTATTAACTCATTAACCGCTTTCCTTTTATTGTTATCGCTGTATTTGTATTGTAAGTTGTT